>JBBPBX010060231.1:2255-21512 GCA_038048925.1 Garcialebias charrua
ATGCACGGGGAGAACATGCAAAGTCCACCCAGAAAGGCCCCGGACCGGGATTTGAACCGGCAACCTTCTCGCTGAGAGGCAGCAGCTCTACCAGTTGTGCCACCGTGCTGCCATGTCGGCTAGTGTTACAAACAACTCATCAGAACTGGCTTGACCGAGCCTACAGGTGATCTGATTTGACCACATGTTCAGTAAACACAGTCCTGCATGTTGTTTTGGACACTGTGTTCATATTTGTCGGGGATATGTGGATCCAAAACGTGTTCTAGTCACGTGTCTTTGATCCTGTCCTTCAAGTCTATAAAATAGCTGATCTGTAAAACAATCAAAGGAAGTTCTAAGATAAGATAGAACTTTAACATTGTTGTGCCAGAGTTTCAGTACAAAGGAATCACACTAAGATGTAAAAAAACAACAACAACAGGGTGTAAAAATACCAGCAATTAAGGTCTAAACGGGTCAGGTGTAGACAGAAACAGTGCAGGATTAATTTTATTGTCCTATGTGTAGAAAAGGGGGATCAGTTCTTCCTGTGCTGTTCTGTGGAGCACCTCGGTGCTGTAGTAATTTTGTTCAGGATCTGGAGTCGGTTCCTCAGCATCCTCTGCTCAGACACCTGTCAGAGACTGCAGGTCCACTCCCAGAACTGAACCAGCTCTCTTGATGGGTTCATCAGGTCTGTTGGCATCAGCTTCCTTCACCCTGCTGCACCAGAACACCACAGCGTAGAAGAAGAGACCACAGAGTGGTAAAACATCTGCAGCATGGTCCTGCAGACGTTAAAGGACCTGAGTCTCCTCAGAAGAAAAAGATGACTCTGCCCTTTCTTGTAGAGGACGTTGTTGTTAGTTGTCTAGTCCAGTTTATTGTCTTCTAGTCTAGGTGGACCCTCAGGTACTTGTAGCAGTCCACAGTGTCCACCTTAACCCTTGATGTTGATAGGGTTAGGGGGGCTGATCATCTTCTTGTAGTCCACCTGCAGCTCTTTAGTTTTTCCAGTGTTGAGTTGCAGGTGGTTCTGTCCACAACACCTCTATATTCAGCTTCCTGGTCACCAGTGATGCAGCCCACAATGGCAGAGTCATCCAGAACTTCTGCAGATGCAGGATTATGAGTTGTACCTCAAGTCTGAGATGTAGAGGGTGAACAGCAACGATGAGAAGGCCGTCCCCTGAGGAGCCTGTGCTGCTCAGTATGGTGTCTGAGATGCTGTTCTGCAGCCTCATGTACTGTGACTGACCTGTGAGGTAGTCTCTAGCCGTTTTCGCATTGGCTGGCCCTCAATGGCCCGGGCCGCCCCGCCTTATAACCCGGGTTCGGCATGTTCACATTTTCCTTTTTTTCCCCGGGTCCGCCCTCGTTTTGGAACCATCTCCACCGTGGTTCTGATCGGGCCGGACTCCCCCGGCCCAGTTTGACGTCATTTACTGCTCACATTTGATTTGTTGTTTGCAGCAGGGGCTGGACTCCTTCTAACAACAACCTCAGCGCGAGCTGAATTTCATTAAAATTTAACTACAGAAACCCCTAAAAAAAATTATTAGCTGAATTAGTTTTTCTGAGTTTAATTTTTGTTAATAACTGATTACAAATCAGCTTATGTATCAGCTTATGTTAGAACGTAAATAACACGAAGCGCGCACCCATTTCCGCCTTTCAGCGCGACCTGAATGTCATTAAAATATAACTACTGTAATATTGTCTAACTCTAGCGCGCAGCCAGGGTTTTAAAATATAACTAATAATTTCTAACTTCTACGTGCAGCTAGAATGTTAAGAGGGGTGATTCCTATATAGGTAAGGTGGACTCCTAAAAATCCAGTCCGCCGCTGTGGCTCAGAGAGATTGCGCACTGCTATTACACTCTACATTTTATCTTGACCCGGGGAAGCGGGTTCGCTTCCCACCTGGTACAAAGTTATTTTACTTTTTTTTATTTTTATGGAGTAAATAAAAAAGAGTTTGCTTGGTTAACAAACTCGCTTTTTTGAAGCGAACCCGCTTCCCCGGGTCAAGATAAAATGTAGAGTGTAATAGCAGTGCGCAATCTCTCTGAGCCACAGCAGCGGACTGGATTTTTAGGAGTCCACCTTACCTATATAGGAATCACCCCTCTTAACATTCTAGCTGCACGTAGAAGTTAGAGATTATTAGTTATATTTTAAAACCCTGGCTGCGCGCAACAGTTAGACAATATTATTTATTGTTTAATGACATTCAGGTCACGCTGAAAGGCGGAAATGGGTGCGCGCTTCGTGTTATTTACGTTCTAACATAAGCTGATTTGTAATCAGTTATTAACAAATATTAAACTCAGAAACACTAATATATATACTCAGCTAACAAATATTTTTTAACGGCGTCTCCTCTCTTAAAACACTGTAAGCGCGCACACAAGAACACTCCATCCACGTCAAGTGAACACTCCATCCACGTCAAGTGAACACCCCACCCACTTCAAGAGAACACCCCACCCACTTCAAGAGAACACCCCACCCACTTCAAGGCTTGCTCTCCACATAATGCGTAATGAACGGGGGTGGGCCAGGGCTGGCTCTGGGCCAACCAGGGACGAGCCGGACTGGGGAGGGCCGTGCAATGCGAAAACGGCTTCTGATGCAGGTGACCAGTGAGTCGTTCACCTGCATGTCCCGGAGCTACTGCAGAGTAGAGCAGGTGTGATGGTGTTAAAAGCACTGGAGAAGTCAAAGAACATGACTCTTCCAGTGCTGCTTGCTCTGTCCAGGTGTGTGTAGGCTCTGTGCAGCAGGTAGATGATGGCGTTGTCAACTCCAACTTCTTGGAACTCCCGCTTATATGGAAGAACAAGTGCAGCTGGAAAATAAAACTTCAAACTGAGACAAACCAAAGTTTGACTCCAGTTCTCCGACCAAATTGTTTCACACCAGGCAGTTTGATCATTGTGCTAGGATGTGTTTACATATAACGCCCTTAATGTCATGCAGGTAGTGTTGGTGCCCCATCCACGATGCTGTCTCACGGTTTCAAGAGCAGTAAGAAGGACTTCACGTTTGGTCCATGGACTGTGACCACTTCCAAAAATCACATCATGAAATCCAAAGACATCGAACGGTGAGACCTTTGTCTTTGACTTCACTCAAGTTTTTACCTTGACATTCATTTCACAGAGAAACTGTGGATTTATACATCGGTCACACAACAGGATGTAAAGTCATTATTACTCACTACGTGAAAGCAAAAGCTGTGTGTGTGTGTTTATGTCCTAGTCTGTTAGCAAAATATCTCATGAACACCATGATAAATTTTGATGGAGCTCTTCAAAAGTAAACACTGTATGTACATACACAACTGACAAACATCTGGAGTTGACCCTGTAAAGATATTGGGGGGGTCAGTATTAAACTGACACCCATCCATCCATTTTCTTCCGCTTATCCGAGGTCGGGTCGCGGGGATAGCAGCCTAAGTAGGGAGGCCCAGACTTCCCTCTCCCCAGCCACTTGGAGCAGCTCCTCTGGGGGAATCCCAAGGCGTTCCCAGGCCAGCCGAGAAACATAGTCCCTCCAGCGTGTCCTGGGTCTTCCTCTGGGTCTCCTCCCGGTGGGACATGCCCGGAACACCTCACCAGGGAGGCGTCCAGGAGGCATCCTAACCAGATGCCCGAGCCACCTCAACTGGCTCCTCTCGATGTGGAGAAGCAGCGGCTCTACTCCGAGTCCCTCCCGGATGACTGAGCTTCTCACCCTATCTCTAAGGGAGAGTCCAGACACCCTGCGGAGAAAACTCATTTCAGCCGCTTGTATCCGAGATCTCGTTCTTTCGGTCATAACCCAAAGCTCATGACCATAGATGAGGGTGGGAACGTAGATCGATCGGTAAATTGAGAGCTTTGCCTTTTGACTCAGCTCTCTCTTCACCACGACAGACCGGTACAGCGCCCGCTTCACTGCGGACGCTGCACCTATCCGCCTATCGATCTCACGCTCCAGTTTTCCCTCATTCGTGAACAAGACCCCGAGATACTTAAACTCCTCCACTTGGGGCAGGACCTCCTCCCCGACCCGGAGAGGGCATGCTACCCTTTTCCGGCTCAAGACCATGGCCTCGGATTTGGAGGAACTGATCCTCATCCCGGCCGCATCACATTCAGCTGCAAACCGCTCCAGCGAAAGCTGTAGATCACGAACTGATGAAGCCAATAGGACCACATCATCTGCAAAAAACAGAGAAGCGATTCTAAGGCCACCAAAACGGATCCTCTCAACACCTTGGCTGCGCCTAGAAATTCTGTCCATAAAAGTTATGAACAGAATCGGTGACAAAGGGCAACCTTGGCGGAGTCCAACTCTCACTGGAAACGAGCCTGACTTACTGCCGGCAATGCGGACCAAGCTCTGACACCGGTCGTACAGGGACCTAACAGCCCATATCAATGGGCCTGGTACCCCATACTCCCGGAGTACCCCCCACAGAACCCCCCGAGGGACGCGGTCGAATGCCTTTTCCAAGTCCACAAAGCACATGTAAACTGGTTGGGCAAACTCCCACGCACCCTCCAGGACCCTGCTGAGGGTGTAGAGCTGGTCCAGTGTTCCACGACCAGGACAAAAACCACACTGTTCCTCCTGAATCCGAGGTTCGACTATCCGACGGACCCTCCTCTCCAGAACCCCTGAATAGACCTTACCAGGGAGGCTTAAACTGACACCCTTTACCTTAATTATGTACTTATTCAGGTTGAATAGTAATTCAAGGATTCTTTTCTTTTTCAGGTTTACCCAATATTTCTGCGATCATTTAGGATGGACAAATAAACCATAAAGCCATTAAATGACAATGAGACGTTGATTTTAGTCGGTATGCCAAAAGACACTACCTTTTATTTAAAATAAATCGACTAAAATTAACACATTACACTTTATTGACTGATTTCACTTTCTTGCAATTTAACACGTCAGCACATTTAAATTGCAACAACAGATATAAGTAATGATGGCAACTTTGTATCTGAAGGTTCTTTACCAGCTTAGATTGAGATAAAGGAGAGGTTTAAGAGGAATAGGGAGAGGTTGGAGAGATTTAAGAGGAAGTTATCTATTTTGAGTTTAAACCAGAAATTGACACTTCTCTATACGAAAACCAGCTCGACTCCACAGCACGTCCAGTAAACATCAGCAACTCTGTACCTGTTAGACGTTCGTCTCGGTTGGTAGGGTTGCAGAAGCAATCTGAGCTTCACAGGTTCTGCGCCCGTGAAGTCCGGTTGTACCTTGGTGTGTTCATGGACTCTACATGTCGTGACGCCTGCTTTCTCCGTCAAAGACAGTGGCACGTCCTGGTCAGTTTTCAAAATAAAGCGTTCCTCAAGAAAGTTCTAGGGAGCTTTTGCTCTGTAAACTTGATGGAGTCATCCATAAGTTCCAGCTGATAAGTTTGTCATTGACTCGTGACTGAACCTAATCAGCTATCAAGACAGAGAGCTTTGAGGTCTCGCTGTCTTTTCCAACTCTGAAACGTTCACGGAAGCAAACGCATTTTCTAAAGTGTTGAGACCAGAAAATTCAGTCTTCTGATTGGTCAGATCAGGAGAAGGGAGTACAGAGACACGTCAAAGAGTCCACTTTAACGTTATCAGGATTTAAGGTGAAAGTCAGAAACAGAAAGAAATTGTTTAGAGGAGACAGAGAGTTCTGGAGTCATTCTCATGAAAACAACGGATTAACTGTCTTCTCCATTTCTAAACAAAACTGCCGGCCACTCCGACCCAGCCCTTCACCTTTCACACAGTTCTTTAACACCATCGTTGGTGCAGAATAAACCAGCATATAACATATGTGATCATAAGACATATTGTAAAGTACAACATTGCTCATGAATAAACACAGGTGATGCTCTGATTATATTTGTATTAGAACAAAATCAAAGAATAGAAATAGTCTTTGTGAATGAATATGTTGTTTGATTCAAACTAACAAAGACTAAATGTCGGTTTACTGAAAGGTCAGTATGTAAAGGTCATCACTGGAACAGTTCAAAAAAGACGTATCATAGCCGACCCTGTCATGTCCACTACAACCCTATCCAGTTGGACAGTTGGCTGCCACAGCCAAGTGATATTCAAAACACTAAAATTAAAATAATCAGGGACCCGGCTTCGGACAGGGCGGAGCACGGCCCCCCCCGGCACTTCGTGACCGGTGCTTTGAAACACGCTTTTCTCTTGAACTCTCGATGGCGCGATCTTCCGGCTCTCACGGACGGCCGGGGACCGCGCGGGTTCGCGGATAACTCCGGCCCCACCCGTTTACCTCTCAACGGTTTCACGTCCTCTTGAACTCTCTCTTCAAAGTTCTTTTCAACTTTCCCTTAAGGTACTGTCTTTCTCCTTTTAAACTATATGTATCTGTATTTAAACCTGTCTGTTCTAACCACTTCACTGAATGCCACCTGGTGAAAAACAGACTAGATGTCATCAGAGTCACATATTCTTTGTCATTCACACCAAATTTGGTACATGTGGTGGAACGAGATTATGTACACCGGGTCCCAGTTACATCCAACAATGAAATGTAAAAGTAAAACCGTAATAAGATCTATGAACTGAGCAACAACTAAAAAGACACTAAGCACTAAAAGCATAAAACATTACGTCAAACAGCAGCACGAACATGAGTCTATGAGCAGATGAGCACGAATGAACATGGGAACATGAAACAGATCAGCAGCAACATGAAACAGATCAGCAGCAACATGATGTGATTTTTCACAGTGATTATTCTGGTTAGAGATTCATGAGTCTACAGCTTCAGGGTAGAGGCTGTTCCTCAGTCTAGTGGTTCTACTAGGGGTATAACGTATGATAAAATCACATTTCGGTTCGGTTCAGTTTCAAGGAGGGCTCTGTTCGGTTAATTTTTGATACAAAAACAAAGACTTACAAAATGTGTATTTTGAAAATATGCCATGTAAACAATACGGTCACATAAAAATAAATAAAAGCAACCCATTTGGATGATATTTTAAATAAACAGCACTCTTTACAATAAATAAACTATACTAACAATAATAAAAATCTTAATAAATACAATAACAGTCAGAACCAGATCGATATGGGCTCAGCTGGAGAGTGGACGCAGGCGCACTTTGCTGCCGCTGCTCGTCGGCAAACATTTATTTGACTTTTTCGGCAACATTTTGCTTTTTCTGCAAAATTTTAACCGTCTTGTGATCCCTAATTGATGGTTACTTACATTACCTGCCTTCAATCCAGCTTTTACCACACTGTGATTGTGTGCTATCAAGTCGAATGATACTAGCTTACCTGTCAAACGCCAACCGGATTCATGGCCTCATTTGACTCCTCTGCCTCACGATGTGGATCAGTCATTTTTACGCCTGGTTTTTACTCGCTTGGACTTTCCTGTTACTCCTCACTCAACCTGTAGCAGGTCTTTTACAATACTCCGTTGGTGAGCTTCTTCGGCTGCGTTGGCACCATCCCAATCCTCCGCCAGTGATGCTGCGTCTCCACCCAGACATCGCTTTCCTGCCCCGCCGGAGATATATCCACCGTGGGTCTCGTCAGAACTTCCAGCTCGACAGGTCAAAACCCATCTACTCCCTCTGGATCAACAACCGTCGAACTGCCAGGAAAGCCACCCGGTCTTCAGATATCAACATGTTAGCCAGCCTAGCCAGGTCAGCTAACCCATCCGCTAACTTCACGCCTGTCAACTTTGGTCTGCTCAACGTCCGTTCTCTCACGGACAAAGGACATCTCATCCAGGATCTTCTCTCAAACCGTAGGCTTGACTTTCTCTGTTTGACCGAAACTTGGCAACAACCTTTAGACTTATCACAACTCAACAACTCCACTCCACCAGGCTTTGTTTACATTTCTCAACCTCGCGGCTCCTGTCGCGGGGGTGGTCTCGCGATAATTCATTGCAAGAGTTGGAAGGTTTTGCCCGTGAGTGTGCCTGAAGTCAGCTCTTTTGAGAGCATTGTGTGTAAAATTTGGCTGGCCCCACTCCCACCATCATTGCCACTGTTTATCACTCCCCAAGACCTCGCAAAGATTTTTTAAATGAGTTTTCTGCCTTTCTTTCTCAACTGTGTGCCTTGTCACCTAATATTATTTTATTGGGAGATCAAAAAAGGCAAACTTCTCGTTCTCACAGCTTCCATTCAGAATTGAAAAAGACTTCTGGACAGAAGTCGAAACGTTTTCTGCAACAAATAAAGTCCAGTTGATCCTGTATTGAACGCCTTTTTTGATTTCATCATGTCCTGGACGACTGAGAATCTTCACCAGCATATTTTATTGGGAGATTTTAACATCCATATTGACAATCTTAACCTCCCACTCGCCAACGATTTTTTTATCCTACCTGGAGAGTTCTGGATTAAAACATGTTGATTTTTCCACCCATATTAAGGGACATACACTGGACTTGATTTGTTGTTCTGGACTTACACCTGTTGACTGCAAATGCGATGAACTCACCTTTTCTGATCACTTTTTCCTTACGTTCCATATTCCTCTGTGTGTTTCATCTAACAAGACAATCCGGCTCCTTTCATTCAGGAACATTAAAAACATCAATTTGGATTCCTTTTCCACTGACATTACCTCCACTCTGATCCCTGATCATCTTCTGACTCCGGATCAACTCACTGCTCAATACAGCAATCACTTAACCCATATTCTCTACTCCATTGCTCCTGTTAAAACACAATCTGTTACCTTTACTCATTCTGCCCCCTGGTTTACTCCTGAACTTTGGACCATCAAAGCCAAATGTCGTCAACTTGAACGACTCTATAAAAAATCCGGTCTTTCCATCTACAGGAACATGTACATTTTACATACATTACACTACAAGAACTTGATCTCTCAAACTAAACATGCTTATTACTCTGGCCTCATTTCCTCCAACAAAGGTAATGCAAAGATCCTATTTTCATTGCTCAGTAATATTTTTCATCCTCCGGACTCTCTTCCCTCTCACTTCTACTCAGACAACACATGTAATTCTCTCATGTTCTTTTTTAACGATAAAATCAGTAAAATTAATCAGCAACTTTGTCCTGTTTCTCCTCTTTCTCCCTCCTCTGAACCTTCTCTGCCCAATCAGCTTTTTTCTGTCTTTCAGCTTCCTCCTACCTCTGAAATAGACAAACTTATCCATGAATCCAAGTCCTCTACATGCTCACTGGATCCTCTCCCTACAGCGCTTATTAAATCTTGCATTGTGTCACTTCTTCCGTTCATTTCTGCTATTATCCACTCTTCTCTTTCTTCTGGAACTGTCCCAATTATTTTCAAACCTGCAGTTATCACTCCAATCATTAAAAAACCTGGATTGGATCCTAATACCTTCAATAATCTCCATCCTATTTCTAACCTTCCATTCATCTCCAAAATTCTGGAAAAAACAGTTGCCTCTCAACTCCACCTCCATTTAACCAATAACGGTCTACACGAACAGTTTCAGTCTGGTTTCCGCCCCGGACTTAGCACAGAATCAGCTCTCCTCAGAATCACCAACTCTCTTCTCATGGCAACAGATTCTGGATTACTTTCCCTCCTAATCCTCCTCGATCTCAGTGCGGCGTTTGATACCATCTCCCACAACATCCTCCTCCATAGACTTTCATCCATTGGCATCACCAACACACCCCTCGCTTGGTTTCAGTCCTATCTTTCTGGCCGCACCCAGTTCATCCAACTGAAATCATTCAGATCCCATTCCTCTCCTGTGACTTCAGGTGTGCCCCAAGGCTCTGTCCTGGGGGTCCTTCTTTTCATCATTTACCTTCTCCCCCTTGGCAATATCTTCCGTAAATTCACTTCCGCCCTCCTCCCTCACTTCCTGCTTAGCTGAAATTAAATCCTGGTTCACGTCTAACTTCCTGAAGTTAAACAGTGATAAAACAGAGTTTTTACTCATTGGTACTAAATCCACCTCATCTAAAGTTAACAGTTTTTCCCTCACTATTGACAACTCCTTGGTTTCTCCCTCCCTTCACGTTAAGAGTCTGGGTGTCATTCTTGATAGCACTCTCTCTTTCCACTCTCAAATCAATAGTATTACCCGGTCTGCATTAGGGTTGTACATCTCTGTGTGACAGACGATTCGATTCACATCTAGATACAAAGGTTACGATTCGATTCAAAAACGATTTATTTTAAAAACGGAACGATTCGATTCGATTCGATGCAGTGTAAAGGCGATTCGGTTCGATTCGATGCAGTGTAAAGGGCGATTCGGTTCGATTCGATTCGATGCAGTGTAAAGGCGATTCGGTTCGATTAGATTAAACTTCAAATAATTCTACGTTTTAACATTTGTTGATGTACCGGTAGACAAATATTTCATTATGAAAGAAAAAGGACCATTTCTATCAATGTGACATTCTTAGAGCATTTTTAAATTTGTAAAAGTCCACATATATCATATCTAAAAGGGTGCTGTAAAGCACTGGTAAAAATAAAGTAAAAAGCCAAACAAAAGAATCACATGTTAAATGTGTTTATTTTTAAACATGGACCTAAAAAGACCAGCTAAAAGAAAATTTCCTACAGAAAATACAGAAAAAATATAAAAGGCACAAATGGTTACAGCAGCATGTAATAAAATAAAAATCACTAGGGAAAAAAACAGGAATAAGCTAAGCACAAAGCCCCTGTGTGTGCAATAACCCGCTGTGCAATAACCCGCTGTGCAAATAACCTGTCACACAACCTGTAGTTTGCTAGTTATGTGCAATATAGATCATGTGCATTTTAGCTTATATTTCATTACTACCTTGAAATAGTTATTCACACAAATTCATCCTGCTTCACCGTTAAAATTCTACCATGTTGTTAACTATTTTTCTCTTCAAAGTCAAAGTCAACTTTGTCAAAACTGCAATATGTACAGGACATACACAGGATTGAAATTGCATTTCTCTCAGTCCCTCGGTGCAACAGTAACCATTTAAACACTAAAACACTAAACATTTAATAAACTTAAGCATAAAATGAGATAATAAAAGTGTAATACTGTCCTGAGTTTTTGTATAGTAGTATGAAAGTAAGAAAAGTTACACCAACACTAAAACACTAAACATTTAATAAACATAAGCATAAAATGAAATAATAAAAAGTATAATACTGTCCTGACTCCTGAGTTTTTTGCATAGTAGTATAAAAGTGTAAAAAGTATATCTATAAAATAAAATGAAAGTTCTGGCATTGACATTTGTAATAGAGTGACAAAGCAGCATATGACTAATTCTGATGACTGATTCTTCAGAAACTTTGTAAATATTATAATTACTGTTTCACTTTTTGGTAGTTTATTTTGTACCCTCATTGCATGCTTTAGTATTTCCTGTTTGCTTGTTGTTTGTTTTTTAGCAAGTCAAAATCGTTTTTTCTCATCCTGAGCATTTCATTGTACAGTACTAAGTTAACCCTGTGTTAACCTGCATATGACAAATAAACACTTGAACTTGAAAATACAAAACATAATGCAAGAACAGTACGCCTAACAACAGCAGCACGAACATGAGTTTGTGTGAGCAGGTGGGCACGGATTAATATAAAAACATGTCATAAAAACAGCAGCATGAGATCATATCAGCAGCATGAATAATCAGCAGCACATATCAACAGTCAAAGTGCCGATTAGTATAAAATAAATCAAACTGCAGCTTTTTGACCTGGGGAGGTAGTCTGAACAAAAGTGATGTCCTGCATTTCTACATTCAAATGTGTCAGGTTAAATCTGCAATCAAACACAGTGAAGTAGTTCATTTCCTTATGTTTGTGCTTAGTTACCATCCATCCATCCATCCATTTTCGTCCGATTATCCGGGGTCGGGTCGCGGGGGTAGCAGCCTAAGTAGGGAGGCCCAGACTTCCCTCTCCCCAGCCACATGGAGCAGCTCCTCTGGGGGAATCCCAAGGCGTTCCCAGGCCAGCCGAGAAACATAGTCCCTCCAGCGTGTCCTGGGTCTTCCTCTGGGCCTCCTCCCGGTGGGACATGCCCGGAACACCTCCACCAGGGAGGCGTCCAGGAGGCATCCTAACCAGATGCCCGAGCCACCTCAACTGGCTCCTCTCGATGTGGAGAAGCAGCGGCTCTACTCCGAGTCCCTCCCGGATGACTGAGCTTCTCACCCTATCTCTAAGGGAGAGTCCAGACACCCTGCGGAGAAAACTCATTTCAGCCGCTTGTATCCGAGATCTCGTTCTTTCGGTCACAACCCAAAGCTCATGACCATAGATGAGGGTGGGAACGTAGATCGATCGGTAAATTGAGAGCTTTGCCTTTCGACTCAGCTCTCTCTTCACCACGACAGACCGGTACAGCGCCGCTTCACTGCGGATGCTGCACCTATCCGCCTATCGATCTCACGCTCCAGTTTTCCCTCATTCGTGAACAAGACCCGAGATACTTAAACTCCTCCACTTGGGGCAGGACCTCCTCCCCGACCCGGAGAGGGCATGCTACCCTTTTCCGGCTCAAGACCATGGCCTCGGATTTGGAGGAACTGATCCTCATCCCGGCCGCATCACACTCGGCTGCAAACCGCTCCAGCGAAAGCTGTAGATCACGATCTGATGAAGCCAATAGGACCACATCATCTGCAAAAAACAGAGAAGCGATTCTAAGGCCACCAAAACGGATCCTCTCAACACCTTGGCTGCGCCTAGAAATTCTGTCCATAAAAGTTATGAACAGAATCGGTGACAAAGGGCAACCTTGGCGGAGTCCAACTCTCACTGGAAACGAGCCTGACTTACTGCCGGCAATGCGGACCAAGCTCTGACACCGGTCGTACAGGGACCTAACAGCCCATATCAATGGGCCTGGTACCCCATACTCCCGGAGTACCCCCCACAGAACCCCCCGAGGATGCGGTCGAATGCCTTTTCCAAGTCCAGAAAGCACATGTAAACTGGTTGGGCCAAGTGCATTGATGATGTTACCAACCTCAAAACCATCACTGTTCGGGCTAATCAGAAGCCATGGCTGACAGCTGAGGTTCACAGACTCCTGAAAGCCAGGAATGCTGCCTTCAAAGCGAGAGATCAGGTGGGCCTGAAGGCAGCCAGAAAGAACCTGGATCGAGGCATCAGTGAGGCCAAGGAGCAGTATTCCAGGAAAATAGCTCACCGTTTCAAGGACAGCAAGGATACACGCAGTCTGTGGCAGGGAATACAGACCATCACAGACTACAAACCCCCCCCCCCAGACCTGTGACAGCTCAACCTCTACGCTGAATGAACTGAATGAGTTCTTCGCTCGGTTTGAGGCAAGTAACAGCACACCTGCACATAAATTCCCCCCCTCTCCTGATGGCCAGGTGCTGGCGCTGTCCTCAGACAGCGTAAGGCGTTCATTCATCAAGATTAACGCCCGGAAGGCCTCTGGTCCTGACAACATACCTGGTCGTGTGCTGAAAGACTGTGCAGGGGAACTCGCAGCGGTCTTCACGGACATCTTTAACATCTCACTAAGCCAGGCCATCGTCCCCACCTGTTTCAAAGCCACCACCATCATCCCTGTCCCAAAGAAGGCAACGCCCGCATGCCTCAATGACTATCGCCCAGTAGCACTCACCCCCATCCTGATGAAGTGCTTTGAACGGCTAGTCATGAAAAGCATCACATCTGTCCTCCCTGGATCCCTTCCAATTTGCATACCGACCTAATCGCTCAACCGACGATGCCATCTCCTCTGCCCTCCACACAGCTCTCACACATCTGGACACGAAGGACTCTTATGTTAGAATGCTGTTCATCGACTTCAGCTCGGCATTCAACACCATCATCCCCCAACAGCTCATCCATAAACTGGACAGTCTGGGGCTGAACACCTCAATGTGTAACTGGCTGCTAGACTTCCTGACCGGGAGACCACAGACAGTACGGATCGGGAGTAACACATCTAGCACCATCACATTGAACACAGGGGCCCCACAAGGATGTGTGCTGAGCCCCCTTCTATTCACCCTGCTAACACACGACTGCACACCATCGTACAGCTCCAACCACTTCATCAAGTTTGCGGACGACACAACAGTGGTAGGTCTCATCAGCAACAACGATGAGACGGACTACAGGAACGAGGTGAGCCGCTTGGCCTTGTGGTGCGGACACAACAATCTCACTCTCAACGTGGAGAAGACAAAGGAGATTGTCGTGGACTTCAGGAAGAGGGATGCACAACATGCCCCTCTGACCATCAACAGCACCGCAGTGGAGAGAGTGGACAGCACCAAGTTCCTGGGAGTGCACGTCTCAAAGGACCTGTCCTGGAGCAGGAACACTGCAGCACTGGCGAAGAAGGCTCACCAGCGCCTCTACTTTCTCCGCAAGCTGAAAAGGGCTGGAGCTTCAACCTCCATCATGTGCACCTTCTACAGAGGTGCCATAGAAAGTGTCCTGACCAGCTGCATCACTGTGTGGTTTGGTGCATGCACTGCATCCTGCCGCAAGAGCCTCCAGCGCATCGTGAAAGCAGCTGAGAAGATCGTCGGCACCTCCTTGCCCTCACTGCAGGACTTACACAGCAAACGCCTCACTCGGAAAGCCCACCGCATGGCAGGTGATCCCACACACCCACTACACAGCCGCTTTAGACTGCTGCCATCAGGGAGGAGACTGAGGAGTCTCCAGGCTCGTACCAGCAGACTGAGAGACAGCTCTGTTCATCAGGCAGTCAGAATGCTAAACACTCTGCCTGCTCTGCCTCCCCTCCCATTTGAACTGCCTTAACACAAAAAACTTTCTCACACATTACCACTCAACACAAAGTTTTTAACACTGGACTCTGTGTCATCAAACGGGTTATTCACTAAACTCTCGGTCATGTGCTCATTCAGTTTGCACTACTTCTCATATTTGCACTAATGTTTGTATTACATTACTGCCTATAGTCATACTACTGTTTACATTCACTGTTTACATTTATTAATACTGTTTACATTTATTACTACTGCTTTACATTTATTACTACTGTTTACATTTACACTACTTTTATCTACACTACTGCAGATACATATACAGCATTCTCTGACTAGCCTTATCTAAGGATGCCAAATGTGCCTTATGTGCCTTACTTCATATGCCACTTTGCCTCTATACCAACATCAACTACCTCATACATATACTGTGTACATTAACTTATATGCTGCTGTGCCACTCTTTGCAAATGTCAACGCTAGAAACTTCAGTTTATTTTATAGATTTACGTTTTTATACTTTTCATACTACTATGCAAAAACTCAGGACAGTATTACACTTTTATTATTTCATTTTATGCTTATGTTCATTGGGTGTTTGGTGTTTTAGGGGTGTTTGGTGTTTCAGTGTTGGTGTAAATTTTCATACTTTTATACTATTATGAAAAAACTCAGGACAGTGTTACACTTTTTTACTATTTTATGCTTATGTGTATTAAATGTTTTAGTGTTTAGTGTTTAGATGGTTACTGTTGCACCGAGGGACTGAGAGAAACGCAATTTCAATCCTGTGTATGTCCTGTACATATTGCAGTTCTGACAATAAAGTTGACTTTGACTTTGACTTTGAAACTCCCACGCGCCCTCCAGGACCCTGCTGAGGGTGTAGAGCTGGTCCAGTGTTCCACGACCAGCACGAAAACCACATTGCTACTCCTGAATCCGAGGTTCCACTATCCGACGGACCCTCCTCTCCAGAAACTATCTGTCACATAATTTAATTTCTTTTTTCATTTACCCATTATTTATACAGATACCCATACCCTGCCATTTTATTTATAGAGCACTTAAAACAGCGACAAGGCCAACCAAAGTGCTGTACAAACAAACAACAGGCGGCACACACAATGAAGGAAAAAAACGGAATTTAGACATAAAAACGTAGCAGATAATAAATATAACGACCAACCTGTGTGAAGCAAACAGGTTCAAACACAGATCATCTGGTGTTGAAAGCCACTGAATAGTAGTGAGTCTTTAAATGGGATTTAAAAACTGAGAGGGAGGGGGTCTGTCTGACGAGCAGAGGTAACTCATTCCAAGTCTTGGACCTGCTACAGAGAAGTTCCTGTCACCTCTGACCTTAAGACGAGTGGAACTGTGAGAAGTAACTGGTCCGCTGACCTCAGAGAACAGAGATGGGGGGTGGAGACTGTTCAGCGATTTTTAGACATACAGGAGAATTTTGAACTGGATTCGAAGATGAACTGGTAGCCAGTGCAGGGAGGCCAGGACTGGTGTAATGTGCTCTGTTTTGTCTGTACTGGTTAAAAATGGGGCTGCTGCGTTCTGGACCAGTTGTAGTCGTGCAATGGTGTCTGACTGATACCAAACAGGAGTGGAATGGGAGTAGTCTCACTGAGTCACGAGAACTCATTTTTAAGAGAGACTTGTTTAGGGAGCAGATGGTGGGGGTTAAGGGCCTTGCTCAAGGGCCCAGAGTGGGGCAAATGAGGGTGGAGGCAGGTGTGGGTGTTTCACATTTTCCACCCACATTTTGATGTTGACAGTACCAGGAGTTGAACCCGAGACTTTCCAATCACAGGCCCACCTTCTCTGACATCTGCAGCACTATTCCCACAATAATTCATATTTTGTAACTAACAGCATTTACTCACCTGCAGGTAGAATCCACTTTGTCCATTGGGAAGAATCTTCTAAACATCTGATGTCACAATTGGGCCGATAGAAACTCTGAAAATGAAATGAAGCTATTTAGAGGACTTTAATCTTTAGGAGCTGCACTGAGTACAACAATCTATCCAGGTTTGCTCCAAACTAAAAATAGTAGGTGCACACTATCATTACAAATGCAATTACATTAATTAATAAAAAATAAAACAATTATCAGCATTTATTTCAAAGTATTGCAGCAGCATGGTAGCATGACCTGTCTTGCCCTGCAGCATGAACAATCTTACACCTTATGTTGAAACTAACAGCCAGACTCAGTGATGGAGGACTTTAAGGTTTTAGCTCTGTGTCTGCTTCAAGATAAATAAGAACGTGCTCCACCTGTTACAGAGCTTTTCAGGTTGTTTTCAGCTTGTTCATTGATTCACTGTGAGATGCTAGTAGGTGGAGCTAAATATGCTAATAGAAGTATCTGCAGCCACTTCTTCAGCTCATCCTCCATCCCTCCCTCGTCTGCAGAAGGATGATTATATTGTTTAAATTAAATTCACAAAGCTCGGACTAAATTCGCGCGCACTGTTCACATAAACAAACCTAGTTTTCGCTATGCCTGAAGTCGCGCACATATTACACGCAAAACATCATCAAAATGATTTACTTACATTCAGGAAACGCATGCACACTGAAAACTGTGTAAACACAATAACACCATAAGTACTGTGCACCAAAACAATTTAATTACTTACTTTTTGGTCGTATTTTGCCGTGTAGGGTGATCAGACGACTCCTCTGCGCGCCGTGGGCTTCTTGCAAACTGCGCATGCGCGTGCATGCGTGCACATGCGTATTAACTAAATGCAGAGCCACGGGCTTGACAGAACAGCAGTTCGTTAGTTGTTGTTTTTTTTGTCTGTGTTCATTGATGGTGGGAAGCGGAGATAACTTTTTCTTTTCTTTCTGAGTAGCGGCATGAATGGGGTTTTAATCAGAGGGTTAGGGTTAAATGTTCAATTAAAAAAAAGTAAAATATGTGAACAAAATATTGGTGGGGACTGTCCACTAGAGGTCAGCATTGGTGGAAATTTGTCCCTGCCAGTCCTGCAAGAAGTTACGCCACTGCGCTGACGCGTCGCTTAGCGGTGACGCATAATAGATGCAACCTAAATAAAGGTGCAATCTGTTTATGGATTTTTCCAATTTTTTGCCAATAATTGGACAACGCAACCTATAGAAAGGTGCGATCTATCAGGCGGAAATTATGATATGTCTCGTGGTTCATGAGATATTTGCTTACAGACAGACTCATCTCAATACGTGTAAAATTGCCTCCATTATGGACAGTTTAGTGTCTATTAAGGTTGATTAGGTAACTATTATAAATCGGGTTGAGTCCAAATATTTATCTGTTGTGGGTGTAAATCCACAAGTGTCTGCAATTTTAAAACCATAATAGTGCTTTTAGATATAAACAGTTAAAATACATTAAACAGTTTTGAAGTGAAAAGGCTGAGCTCATTTAAAATGGAAGTCAGTGGAGGTTTGTGTGTGTCTTTTCTGCATTTGACTTGGTTATTAAGTAACTTCTCATCTCTCCAAAGAGAAATTCCCACAACTAAGATCACTCACAGCTGTCTGAATTTATAAATATTCTCCTGAGTACTCCACACAATAATATAATGAATGCAGTTAGCTTAACAGGGAAATGCTTTGATCCAAGGACTTTAGACCCTACAACAGATAAAAGTTAGAAACAGATACTTTTTTAGGCAGATATAGATAATAAATAAACCCTCTTCAGATATGGAATAATGAAAGAAGATAGTGGAGGCAGATGATGAGAGGCTTGTTAATTTATTTGATCAGAAGATTTGTACTTCCGTTTTTATTTATTTATTGTTTTTAGTTGTTTCTCCATATTCCGAGGAAGAGGCAGATGATTCTGGAGTTTCAGGAGAGGTAAGTGCAGGTAAGGGAAACAAGACAAATCCGGGACAGAGCAGAGCAGGCAGGAAGGTAGAACCAAGTCAAAAAGGACTTTTCCTGTAAAGTCAGTAGATGGTACTTCCAAGAACAGAGGCTCACCGAACTGGTAGGTGGTAGAGTAGAAGTGGTGTTAACAGGGCTGGAGTATTAGCAGGATGACACCAATACAGAAAACCACATAATACATGAGGTAATCTGGAGACAGGCAAAGTTATGTATTATGTACTTTTCAGAAATTTCACTTGAAATAAGCAAGATGCAATACAACCATTATTTCTACAGGTTAGTCTCATTGAGCCTCGAGGACTCATTTACAAGAGAGACCTGTTTGTACTGTTTGTACCACTTGTACTGCATTAACATTAAAAACTTTCACACATTACCACACAACACAAAGATTTTAACACTGGACTCTGTGTCATCAAAACGGATTATTCACTCAACTCACGGTCATGTGCTCATTCAGTTTGCACTACTTCTTATATTTGCACTAATGTTTGTATTACATTACTGCCTATAGTCATACTACTGTTTACATTCACTGTTTACATTTATTACTACTGTTTACATTTATTACTACTGCTTACATTTACACTACTTTTTATATCTACACTACTGCTGATATATATATTATAT
>JBBPBX010060233.1:9986-21511 GCA_038048925.1 Garcialebias charrua
CAGCTCATGGCCTGGCTAACAGGCAGCTAGCAGAAGCTAACACAGGCCTCGAGCAGCTGCCGTGGTTCGCCGCGCTGCTCGGCCGACAACATCAACGCATGGCAACCTAAGATGTCGGCTTTGACCATCTCAAAGTAAGAAATTATATTTTTATTTATTCTGTATTAATTATTTTATTCTGTAATAATTTTACAGTATTGAATGTGCTGTGCTGAATAGCAATGTTTAACATTACTGCACACTACTGTACATGCTGTACAGTTACTGTGTGTGTTTATGGATGAATGTGTGGTGTAATGTGTTAGATAAGTGTTTGTAAATAAAGTTCTGTGCATGTTTATGGCCCAGTATGTCCGCTTGTTCAGTCTCATGCCGATAAATGTGTGTGCGGCGCTCCGTTAGCGTTATTTCCGCGACGTACGAACAAAATCAGGACCTACGAACAAGACGTTATTTTCACCCCCGAGCTGCGACAGAATCGAGCTGCGAACGGTCCTTAGGTCCGGAACTCGTTCTTAAGTCGGGGGTTTGCTGTAATCTCCGTCTACCTGTCCATTTGTAAATTTTCTCTTGTCCAAACTATATCTTCTGCTTAATGTAATTGAATTAAATTTGATACACATGTGGATCATCACTAGGCCAAGTGTTGTGTACACTGTTCATCTCCCAAGCTTCAAGGTCAAGATCACAAATTAAGGTCAAATATTATACAAGGTCTTTGCTTACTGAGCCTTTAGTATCAACCTTTATTTAGGCAGATTACTCCCATTGAGCCTCGAGGACTCATTTACAAGAGAGACCTGGTTTCAACAAAGAATGATGACAACAGCGACAATAGACAATCATAAGAGAGGCATACAGATTTTTTTAACAAGTTAAAAAAATATGTCAAAGTAACAAAATAGCGTGTAAGGCAAATGTAGAAAACTAAAAACAGGAACATGTCTGCATTGGTTTTTGCAAGGAGTCCAACAGATTCTTAAAGCCATTTAGAGAAGTCAAGGTCAAGATCTTCAGATCTTTTTGTGAGATATTTCATGAAGCAGGAGCAGAGTAGGAGAAGGCCCTTTTTCCAAGTTCAGTCCTCACTGATAGAACACTGCAGGTAATCATGTCCTGAGAGCGCACGCTGTAGCTGCACTCACGCAAAGACATGTAGGAGGAGATGTTTGAAGGCAGCAGACCAAGAAGTGATTCAAAGATGAAAATAATATAATAGTAAACATATACAGGTAGTCCTCGAATTACGACGTAGATCCGTTCCTACGCGGCGGCGTAATTCGATTTTCGACCTAAGTCGAAATATACGTAACGGTACATACTGCACCATATACATGTACCGTACTGTATTACCAAGCACTTAGCCTATCCTAACATGGTACCCTACATAATTATCAAAAAACACATACATTTGGGAGCCATAATGAAGGAAAAAAAAAGAGTTATGGTCTACTGGGAAGCTGGTGACGCCGTATTCCTCCGTCCATTGGCCGTATTCTCCATTCGTTTACGATGTAAAACCGCATTCACGGGACAGTTTTGTTTTGTTTTTTGAATGTCCAGAGGACCAGACTTAGCTTTTTTAGAGAGTACAGGGACGTATTCCTCCGCCGCTACGTTTACAACGTAAAACCGGAAACTGCGTAACTCGGCTTTTCAAAATATATACAATATATTGCAATATAATAGCAATAGTATATAAAATAGTATAATATAATAATAGTATATTAGTAATAGTATATAATAATAGTATAGATTGCTGTGTTGCTGTACAATATTTTGTAAACAGGTATAATAATATTCTGATTCTATTCTTAACTTTTATGGACAGAATTTCTCGGTGCAGCCAGGGGGAGGAGGGAGTCCTGCTCGGTGACCTCAGGATTCCACCTCTGCTCTTTGCAAACGATGTAGTCCTGTTGGCATCATCATCATGCCAGGATCTTCAGATCTCACTGGAGCAGTGCACAACTGAGTGTGAAGCGGCTGGGATGAAAATCAGCACCTCCAAATCTGAGGCCATGGTCCTCAGTCAGAAAAGGGTGGATTGCTTTCTTTGGGTCGAGGGTGAGGTTCTGCCTCAGGTGGAGGAGTTCAAGTATCTTGGGGTTTTGTTAACGAGTGAGAGAAGAATGGGCTGTAAGACTGACAAACAAATTGGTGCAGCGTCTGCAGTATTGCAGACTCTGTGCCGGTCCATTGTGGTGAAGAGGGAGCTGAGCTGTAAGGCAAAGCTCTCTGTTTACTGGTTGGTCTACGTTCCTCCCCTCCCCTCTGGTCATGAGCTCTGGGTAGAGACTGAAAGAATGAGATTGTGGATACAGGAGGTTGAAACGAGTTTTCTCATTCCTTTGAGATAGGGTGAGAAGTTCAGTTGTCAGGAGAGACCCCGAGCAGAACCTCTGCTCCTCCTCATCAAAGGGAGCTAGTTGAGGTGGTTCAGTCATGGTAAAGATGCTCCCTGGGCGCCTCTCTAGGGAGATGCTTCAGGCATGTCCAACTGGGAGGATAACCCTGGGAAGACCCAGGAAACGCTGGAAGAACTATGTCTCTCAGTTGACCTATGAACACCTTGGTGTCCTTCCAGAAGAGCTGGTAGGTGACTGTGGAACGAGATGTCTGGACCTCCCTGCTCAAGCTGTTGTCCCCGAGATTGACTTTGGAACAAGAGGAAGATGCTGGAAGAATGGATGGATGGATGGTTGGATGTATGGATGGATGTGTTGATGGCATATAATATGCCATATGCAAGATTTTTGTTAACAATTGGAATCAACTCAGCTGGAGATGGCTGCCACAGCCAACTCACCTTAAAAATACAAAATACAATGCCAACAAAGTCAGTCAATTGTACAACTATTGAGTTAAAATTTGACGTAGTAACTCAGTCATTCCCAACACATACACAAGATTGTTAAGAACATTATTCTCAAGGTTTGATCAATAAGGCTACAAATGTTTTACTTTGTATATAGGATGATTTTAGTCTAAAATCATGCCATTACCGTATTTTCCAGCCTATAAATCGCAGTATTTTTTTAAACTAATTTTCATGTCCTGCGACTTATACGGCGAAGCGACATATTTAGGGATTTTTTCCACATATTTTTAGACCAATTTTTGGCTGAGATATGACCATTTCCATTCATTCTGACAAAAAAATGGAGCAGTACCACTTTCGGCCGCTAGGGTCCACCGACCGTTCCCAGCTCATGTGTCCGACAGAAGCCTCCTCTGCTCGGACTCACTCTGTCGCAGCCCGGCCTCCTGCTCTCTGGAGGTCTGAACTATAGCTCAGTGTTTCACTGTTAGCAAAATAGCTCATGAACTACAGGAGAGATTTAATGAAACTTACAGAAAGTAATCACTGGATGGACATTTACAATGAGTTTGCTTTTGGAGATGTTTGAGTGAAAATTATATTTATTTATTTATTTTCGCAGTGCGCACGCACGTTTGGAAGACCGTCAAAGCAAAACAATTCAAATCCAGTTGATTTGAACATTATATTAATTTTTAAAGGAAAAGTTCAGCTCAGAAACAGTTTTGCTATAATGTCAGCAAACATATATATTTTTTAAGGTGTTTATCTGGTTAAATTTTAAAGAAATGAAGCGTATTCGCTCGCTGCGCGTGCACGCTTCGCAGCACAGACGTAGCAAAACTATTTTTAAAAATTCAGCTGATTTGACCGGTGCGTGCATTCATTAAGGAAAAGTTCAGCTCAGACACATGTTTGCTATAATTTTCAGCAAACAAATAATTGTTTTTAAGTGTTAATCTTGTTAAAGTCCTACCGTGCATGCTCCTGTGGCCATTTCGCAGCCAATCCATTTTGGGCAAAACACCGGCCCACATTTCCAGGTGGTAACCGCTGACGCGTAACCTACCCGACGCGTCAGCGGTGACGCATAATAGACATGTTTATGGATTTTTCCACTTTACTGGACATAATTGGACTAATGCGACATATAGGGCGGTGTGACTTAAAGGGCGGAAAGTACGGTAATTGACAATATGCATCGCTTCAAACAATGTCAATCATTTAGTTTAGTCCTACCTAACTCATATAAACTGTGGTTAGTATTCTGTCAACTGAAAAACACTTTTTGTTGATTCAGTCTACATTTTTGGTACATCTTACGAAAATACAAACACTCGTGCACAGACTGAAGGACATGCGACGGGCCCTAAACACGAATTGGCTCCCAGACGTCCATCAAACATACAAATACACATAAAACAAGATTCTTCGTTCCACCTACACACCTTCAAGTGATAAAACTATTTCCGTGCGCGCCGATGTTCACGCCAACACACACACACACACGAGTGAGAGCTGGAAGCATGCAGACTAACACACACACGTCATGTAAGCGGATAAAACACCAAAAAAAAACCAAAGACTTTCATCAAAGCAAGTGAGAGAGGATGTCAGAGATTTCTTCTAAAGATGAAAGCAAGGGATGTTCTCTCATTTCAGCTCATCTCTCCCTCACTCTCTCTTTTAAAATCCTTGACGAATAATCCATGTTTCTCTGACGGCGACGGGGAGGGAGAGTAGGGGGTAAAAGTTATTTATGCCCCACGCTGCGTTATGTGGCCTGTCACTTCTCATTTACTCCCAGGACTGTCCAACTCGGGGACTTCAGTCAATTCTCTCCAATCCTGTATTTGCTGTGGTAATTACAAAGTGACAGCTTTAAATCCGCTGACACACACACACACACACAGACACACACACACACACACACACATGCAAACAAACTCAGGAAAGTAGCCGAGTTGTGGCGCTTTGGTTTGTGGCCAATACAGTACTATGTCAGCACAGTGATAAATAAAACGATGCGTTTGAGACGTCTGAGTCATGACATGAACAAAATGAATCTAAACTGCAGGATTTAGAGGATTCATAAGGACAAAAAAAAACTTTTGATGGCAAATATCCAAGACTCAGGGCAACAAAAGTTGGTTAATTTCCAAAGACAGATGAGGTGCTGAGTAAAGGTCATATTTCACTGCGACTACTTGGTGAACATTCACAAAGGAGTCTCCAGAATGTCTTCCGGTGGTTCTTATTGTCCTTGTGTGCAGTCCTCTTGCTTTTTCTTTTTTTTTGGATTAACAAAGACCTTAAGACCCCTACTGTGACATGTGCGGTGTGATTGGTCAATCTACATAGGTGTGTGCATATTATCTCAGCTTTATAACCTGAACCCCACACTCTTTGCTCTTTGAATTGAGAAAGCTCCTCGGATGAGGAGCGAAACGCCTTCTGTTACAAATAAAGTCCAGTTGTTTTTGTATTGAACATTTTTTGAGTTTTGATTTATGTTGAAAATGTTCGTGCAACCAATTTTCATGCAAAACAGTCACCACATGAAATCAAAAAAGGCGTTCAATACAGATACAATACATATTTGATTTTATCATGTCCTGGATGACTGAGAATCTTCACCATGAGTCACCACAGACATCTCACCTGTCTTAAGATCACTGGACATGTATTTTGACTCTCTTTTGATCAAAAACATTTCCATCCATCCAACCCTCCATCCATCCACTCCATCCATCCATCCATCCATCCATCCATTCATCCATTATCTTCTGTTTATTCCTAAAACAGGTCGCCGGGGTTAGCAGCTTGAGCAGGGAGGCCCAGACAGCTCTTTCCACAGCCTCCTCTTCCAGCTCTTCTGCTCACCAACGTGTTCCCAGGCCTCTCTCCAGCATGTCCTGGGTCTTCCCCAAGGTCTCCTCCCAGTTGTACATGCCTGAAGCACCTCCATAGGGAGGCGCTCAGGGAGCATCCTTACCAGATGCCTGAACCACCTCAACTGGCTCCTCTCGACGTGGAGGAGCAGCGGTTCTACTCTGAGTCTCTCCTGATAACTGAACTTCTCACCCTATCTCTAATGGAGAGTGCAGCTACCCTGTGGAGAAAACTCAATTCAACTGCCTGTATCCACAATCTCATTCTTTTGATCACTACCCAGAGTTTGTGACCATAGTCCCCTGCACCATCGTACAGCTCCAACCACTTCATCAAATTTGCGGACGACACAACAGTGGTAGGTCTCATCAGCAACAACGATGAGACGGACTACAGGAACGAGGTGAGCCGCTTGGCCTTGTGGTGCGGACACAACAATCTCACTCTCAACGTGGAGAAGACAAAGGAGATTGTTGTGGACTTCAGGAAGAGGGATGCACAACATGCCCCTCTGACCATCAACAGCACCGCAGTGGAGAGAGTGGACAGCACCAAGTTCCTGGGAGTGCACGTCTCAAAGGACCTGTCCTGGAGCAGGAACACTGCAGCACTGGCGAAGAAGGCTCACCAGCGCCTCTACTTTCTCCGCAAGCTGAAAAGGGCTGGAGCTTCAACCTCCATCATGTGCACCTTCTACAGAGGTGCCATAGAAAGTGTCCTGACCAGCTGCATCACTGTGTGGTTTGGTGCATGCACTGCATCCTGCCGCAAGAGCCTCCAGCGCATCGTGAAAGCAGCTGAGAAGATCGTCGGCACCTCCTTGCCCTCACTGCAGGACTTACACAGCAAACGCCTCACTCGGAAAGCCCACCGCATGGCAGGTGATCCCACACACCCACTACACAGCCGCTTTAGACTGCTGCCATCAGGGAGGAGACTGAGGAGTCTCCAGGCTCGTACCAGCAGACTGAGAGACAGCTCTGTTCATCAGGCAGTCAGAATGCTAAACACTCTGCCTGCTCTGCCTCCCCTCCCATTTGAACTGCCTTAACACAAAAAACTTTCTCACACATTACCACTCAACACAAAGTTTTTAACACTGGACTCTGTGTCATCAAACGGGTTATTCACTAAACTCTCGGTCATGTGTTCATTCAGTTTGCACTACTTCTCATATTTGCACTAATGTTTGTATTACATTACTGCCTATAGTCATACTACTGTTTACATTCACTGTTTACATTTATTAATACTGTTTACATTTATTACTACTGCTTTACATTTATTACTACTGTTTACATTTACACTACTTTTATCTACACTACTGCAGATACATATACAGCATTCTCTGACTAGCCTTATCTAAGGATGCCAAATGTGCCTTATGTGCCTCACTGCATATGCCACTTTGCCTCTATACCAACATCAACTACCTCATACATATACTGTGTACATTAACTTATATGCTGCTGTGCCACTCTTTGCAAATGTCAATGCTAGAACCTTCAGTTTATTTTATAGATATACTTTTTATACTTTTTATACTACTATGCAAAAACTCAGGACAGTATTACACTTTTATTATTTCATTTTATGCTTATGTTCATTGGGTGTTTGGTGTTTTAGGGGTGTTTGGTGTTTCAGTGTTGGTGTAAATTTTCATACTTTTATACTATTATGAAAAAACTCAGGACAGTGTTACACTTTTACTATTTTATGCTTATGTTTATTAAATGTTTTAGTGTTTAGTGTTTAGATGGTTACTGTTGCACCGAGGGACTGAGAGAAATGCAATTTCGGTCCTGTGTATGTCCTGTACATATTGCAGTTCTGACAATAAAGTTGACTTTGACTTTGACTTTGACTTTGATAGGTGAGGGAACGTAAACCAACCGGTAAACAGAGAGCTTTGTCTTACAGCAAAGCTCTCTATTCACCACAATGGACCGGCACAGAGTCCGCAATACTGTAGTGAACCAGACGGTGGTCTCTGATACACCTTCGTCTCTTTGAACTGTCCCAGCAGCCGCGTCAAATGCACGACGCGGAAGGGAACTCTGTGCCCAAGCGTCACACATATGACGAGTAGGGAATGAGGATGGGTTGGTCCCAGTGACATCTTTTCACTGGTACTTTCAGTAAAAAGACATTAACACTATTTTATTACATTATTTTGAATCAAAACACAATAAGTCACAAGAGACTCTCTTATTCCTCTATTTTGTGTTGATGAATAACCTTGTGTTAAGTAAGCATTATTGAATTCAATGTTTGATAGTCGAAGACTGTTTAATTCAAACTGTTAATTCAAGTTGGAAATCCAATGTTATTTCAAAAGGTTGATCATTATTCATTTTTCTTCTCAAACCTGCAGTGAAGATTCAGTGACACTGTTTATCTCAATTTAATTTGAGCTCAGGACAATCTCCACACCCAGAGACTTCTTGTTTTTGTCCTATTTAATAATCAAGATGAATAACATTTGTTTTTGCTATTATCATTAATAGTTTCCATATGTGATGCAGTGATGACATTTGTTTTAATCATAAAACAGTGTTGTTAATTAGTTAAGAAAGTTTAAATCTGCTGTATCATGAATACTGGCGTCTTAAACTAACCTTCTTATCCTTTCTGACATTTTAATCTAACTTATGCCTCCACTCTGTCACTCTCAGTGGCTCCTGGCTTCACAGGCCAAACCAGTAAGAGCTACGTTTTCTAGGTCAAGTTAGCCTTAAAAGAGCTCTGACTTCCTGTTTTCCTGGGAGTCTGCGGATGGAACTAGGATGTGAGTTCTTCATCTAAGAACTGATTGACGTCTGTCTAAGAGCTAATGACATGTCTTCAGTTGGGATTTCATAGCACTGCTGACTATGAGTCCGTTTTTGAGCCCTAAGCTCTATTTAATTGAAATTCATTTAAAGAATCTTTTATCTTGAAAAATCTAACCGGAACTGAGCCATTACTCTGCGAAGCAGAGGCAGATTTCATCTGGAACCGCTGAAAATTGAACGCTGAAGCCTGAGTACCTGAGCTGGACGGACAGTCCGTGTACGTGGGGCTAATCAACTTTACCGGAGTCGAGACAAGAAAATCTTCACAAAGGTAAAAGTCGTTGTTCATCGTGGTACGAAGTCCAGCCGACCCGGACAGTACGGGTCGGGAATAACACATCCAGCACCATCACATTGAATACAGGAGCCCCACAAGGATGTGTGCTGAGCCCCCTTCTATTCACCCTGCTAACACACGACTGCACACCATCGTACAGCTCCAACCACTTCATCAAGTTTGCGGACGACACAACAGTGGTGGGTCTCATCAGCAACAACGATGAGACGGACTACAGGAATGAGGTGAGCCGCCTGGCCTTGTGGTGCGGACACAACAATCTCACTCTCAACGTGGAGAAGACAAAGGAGATTGTTGTGGACTTCAGGAAGAGGGATGCCCAACATGCCCCTCTGACCATCAACAGCACCACAGTGGAGAGAGTGGACAGCACCAAGTTCCTGGGAGTGCACGTCTCAGAGGACCTGTCCTGGAGCAGGAACACTGCATCACTGGCCAAGAAGGCTCACCAGCGCCTCTACTTTCTCCGCAAGCTGAATAGAGCTGGAGCTCCAACCCCCATCATGTGCACCTTCTACAGGGGCGCCATAGAAAGTGTCCTGACCAGCTGCATCACGGTGTGGTATGGTGCATGTACTGCATCCTGCCGAAAGAGCCTCCAGCGTATAGTGAGAGCAGCTGAGAAGATTGTCGGCACCTCCTTGCCCTCACTACAGGACTTACACAGCAACCGCCTCACTCGGAAAGCCCTCTGCATGGCAGGTGATCCCACACACCCACTACACAGCTGCTTCAGCCTGTTGCCATCAGGGAGGAGACTGAGGAGTCTCCAGGCTCGAACCAGCAGACTGAGAGACAGCTCTGTTCATCAGGCAGTCAGGATGCTTAACACTCTGCCAGCTCTGCCCTCCCTCCCACTTGTACTGCCTTAATCACAAAAAACTTTCACACATTACCACACAACACAAAGTTTTTAACACTGGACTCTGTGTCATCAATACGGGTCATTCACTCAACTCACGGTCATGTGCTCATTCAGTTTGCACTACTTCTCATATTTGCACTAATGTTTGTATTACATTACTGCCTATAGTCATACTACTGTTTACATTTACTGTTGACATTTATTACTACTGTTTACATTTATTACTACTGTTTACATTTATTACTACTGTTTACATCTAGACTTTTTATATCTACACTACTGCTGATATACAGTATATATTCTTTTTACTAGCCTTATTGCATAATGCCACTTTGTTTCTATACCAATATCAACTACCTCATACATATACTGTGTACATTAACCCCATATGCTGCTTTGTCACTCTTTACAAATGTCAAATGCCAGAACCTTCATTTATTTTATAGATATACTTTTTATACTTTATACTTCGGGACAGTATTACACTCTATTTCATTTTTGGTGTTGGTGAAACTTTTTATACTTTTATACTACTATGGAAAACTACTATGAAAAAACTCAGGACAGTATTACACTCTATTTCATTTTATGATTATGTTTATTAAATGTTGGTGTTTTGGTGTTGGTGAAACTTTTTATACTTTTTTACTACTATGAAAAACTACTATGCAAAAAACTCAGGACAGTACTAAACTTTTATTATTTCATTTTATGCTTGTTTATTAATTGTTTAGTGTTTAAATGGTTACTGTTGCACCGAGGGACTGAGAGAGAAATGCAATTTCAATCCTGTGTATGTCCTGTACATATTGCAGTTCTGACAATAAAGTTGACTTTGACTTTTTGACTTTGAACTGACCGGTGCGATACCCCTACAATACTGCAAATGCTGCACAAATCCATCTGTCAAGCTCACGCTCCATTCTTCCCTCACTTGTGAACAAAACCCCAAGATACTTGAACTCCTTCACTAGAGGCAGAACCTCAACCTTAAAAACATTTTCCAGGTCTAGATAATGGTAACAGGAAATTTGGTCCAAATCTCCCTATCTTTATTTCATTGTTAAGTCATAAACATGGTGGTGGATATAAGGCAGGCAGACTTGGGCACCAAAGTATTGTGCTTGACCAGGAACAACATTTCATAAGCCAAGCACCTAAAAAAGGCCACTGACAAACTGTTATACAGAAATCAATAGCAATAGTCTGGACAGGCAAATATCTGTATAACATTTGACCTTGACTCGTGACCTTGACCATGGAACTGGGGTGATGAAAACTGTACGTGACACTTTGGCTTGTCATACGCTTATGTGAAGTGTCATTGAATTATCTTGAGGGGGTCAAAAGTTTGGGGTGTGCCAAGATGAGTCTGCGGACGGACTAATGGACTGAGATGACACCATAATACAAAGTACGTCTGGGTGCATGAAAATACAGCCACATGGCTTGATGGACATTTGGGCTCAAATGCACATGTGCATATATGTAGGGGAGTGGTGGCACAAAGGTTAAAGAAGATGGGCCTGTGATCGGAAAGTCACAGGTTCAACTCCCGGTACCGTCAACATCAAAATGTGGGTGGAAAAGGTGAAACACCCACACTTGCCTCTACCTTCATTTACCCCACTCTGGGTACCTAAGCAAGGCCCTTAGCCCCCACAACCATCTGCTCCCAACAGGTCTCTCTGGAAAATGAGTTCTCATGATTCAATGAGACTACACTACCTGTAAAAATAAAGTGTAAATGAAAAAAAAAACAAGCAAAAAAATTAGTCTCATCGAGTGAGTTCTCCTCCTCATACATACGTATGT
>JBBPBX010060234.1:0-21510 GCA_038048925.1 Garcialebias charrua
TTCACATATTATTGATCAGATGTTCTCACAGATTATTTATCCGATGTTCCCCTCACAGATTATTGATCAGATGTTCTCACAGATTACTGATCAGATGTTCTCCTCACAGATTATTGATCAGATGTTCTCACAGTTTACTGATCAGATGTTCTTTTTACAGATTATTGATCAGATGTTCTCACAGATTATTGATCAGATGTTCTCACAGATTATTGATCCAATGTTTTCCTCACAGATTATTGATCAGATGTTCTCCTCACAGATTATTGATCAGATGTTCTCCTCAACAGATTGATGGAGTTGTTGTTGGCTTTGTCAGCGTTACTGCTGACATTGATGTACGAATGCTTCAGAACAGCTTTGACCTCAGTGAGTTTGATGAGTTTTACAAAGTCCAACAACAGAAGAACCCTGGACCTGCAGCTCAGTCGGACCCAGAAGAACTTGAGGTAGACCAGAATCAGTTTTATTTACAGAAATGAACTGTCCTGGAGTGGATCCTCAGATTGGATCAGTTTTCAGAGTAGAATCCTTAAACTCCTTTAAACCCTCCATGGTTCAGTTTCTCTAAAAGTGTATCTGATCCAGAACTGGTTCTGTGATAGAACAACCAGGTGTTTTGTTGTCTTCCAGGTGGGGGTAACATCAACCGGAAGCTCCACAGCAAACGCGTTCTGCATTCACCTCCTCAGTCTGAACAAGAAATATGAAACAAGGTTGGTCTTGTCCATGTAGCCACAGTGGGACTGTTTACTGAGTACATTTATTGCACTTGAAGTGTTTGAGCATATTTTAGTATTTGTTTCAATATGAAATCTCCATCAGCAGCAGCTCAGAGAGTCTTAGAGTCAGGTCGGTGCTGTGGAGAGGGTGAAACTCTCCGTATAGTCGAAGTGAAAATCACCGCCCGCCTCCTGTCGTTCTTCCCTGTGGAGACGGAGAGAGTTGGCAGCTCTGGTGGCAGCATCAGTCAGCTCCCAGCTGTTCCTGAACGTGGAGGCGAGCGGCTTCCTGCTGAGAGCCAGCACGCTGTTATACACTGGGACCTGAAGCTGTGGGCAGATTGCTCCACCAGTTGTTCTTCCTGATCAACAGTGTTGGCACTAACTCAGGCTCTCCTTTAACTTTCTTCTGTTCTTACAGATCAGCCGAGTGCTTGCCATATCTGTTCCAGCTCTTTCCTGTGAGTGTCATCAACTTTATTAAACTGATTTATTTTGCCCACATCAGGAGGAAGTCAAAGCTCTTAGGCTCAAGTTTGACCTCAGTTTGAAGGGAACCAGGTGGATTTCAAACAGTAATCTTTGAATCAATGTTAATAAATGATTAAGTTCTGGGGCCAATCCCATTCAAGATGGCCACTACAACTACCTAAACTCTGTCAGTTTTACAGATATTGAGCTAACACTGGGTGTGGTAGTAGCTGAGTGAGCCATGATACAACTTTGTCTCTTCGTGTCACGTTGTGTTTCCCAGGAACGGGCCTACTGCCTCCTCACCGTTCCCTCCAGCTGTTCCAGGTTCCCCCTGTGGCAGAACTTTGTTTGGGTCCCATCACGGTCCAGCAGTTCGCTGCTCACCAGTCTCTGTGTCCTCCACAGATCCAGCATCAGGTGGGTAAATGGTAAATGGAGCTTACTTATATAGCACCTTCCATCCCCCTATGAGGGGCCCCAAAGCACTTTACAGCACCAGCCAGGTTCAGGTTCAGGTTACTTTATTTATACCCAAGGGTAAATGTGGTTTGCAGTGGTACAAAGCATACATCCATCCATGCGCACACACAAATAAAAACAGTAAAAACATTTAGTAAAAACACTTCAAAGAAACCATAAACAGATAATGTTGCACATAACAGTGTTAAGGCTCCCCAAATCATATGTAAAATGAAAAATAAAAACATTTAACCACTAAAAGCTTCAACATTATTTCAGTTTGTTCATTTCAGTAACAGCAGTGGGAACAAAGCTATTTTTAAAACGTGTTGTCCTACATTTAGGGACTAAAAACCTCCGACCAGAGGGAAGAAGCTGAAACTCTCCGTACAGGGGATGAAGGACATCTTTTAAAACAGAAGAAGCTATCCTCTGTACCTGACTAACATACATGGATGTAACTGAGGTTTGGGTTCCTCCGGTCAGTTTAGATGACAGCTTAACAATCTGCTGAAGGGAATTCTTTCCTCTCAGTGTAGTGTGACCAAACCATGACACCAAAGAAAAGGATAAAACTGATTCAATAAAAGCACGATAAAACATGGTCATTATGGTTCGGTCAATATTAAAATGGTTGAGTTTCCTTAGACAATAAAGGCGCTGGTGGGCCTTTTTGCACACCTTGTCAAAATTGGTTTCAAAGTTTAATTTATCATCTACGATTGTCCCGAGATATTTGTAAGACTGCACTGTCTCAATTGCTTGACCTTTAATTAAAGTGACTCCGTGCTGGTGAGGTTTCTTCCTAAAATCAATGATCATGTCTTTTGTCTTATCTGTGTTTAGTTTGAGGAAAGAGTCCTCGCACCATTGAACAAAATCATCAGTCACCTGCCCATGGCTACTTTCATTTCCTTTAAGCAGACTGACAATAACAGAATCATCTGCATACTTTATAATGTACCTGCTCTCATGTCTGCTCCGACACATGTTGGTGTATAGAATAAAAAGCAGGGGTGACAGTACACATCCCTGGGGTGACCCGGTGGAAGAGGACTTAGATTCAGAGAGACAATTATTCACCCTTACTCTCTGTGTCCTGTTACTTAAAAAATCCAAGATCCAGCCCATCAAATTGTTACTCAGAGGAAACTGTTCAACAAGCCGTTCAGTTAATATGTGAGGTTGGATTGTATCAAAAGCTGAGGAAAAATCTACAAATAAAAGTCTGACATGGGTCGCATTTAAATCTAAGTGTTTAAAAAGCATATTTAGCAGGGTGAGTGTTGCGTCCTCTACGCCTCTATGAGGCCTGTAAGCAAACTGCATGGGATCTAAAAGATGTTCAGTCTGCTTTAGAATCTCACCTCTGATTAATCTTTCAAAGATTTTCATCAGAACTGAGGTCAAAGCTACTGGTCTAAAATCACCAACAGTTTTCGGACTGTTGGATTTAGGGACAGGAACCACTACAGCATCTTTCCAGATGATGGGAACATGTTGTGTTTCCAGAGACTTATTATAAATATACTGAAAAATGGAACTCAGCTCATTGGCACAGAATTTTACAGAACGGCCACATACATTATCTGGTCCGTGACTTTTGTTCACTTTCACACACTGAAAAGCGTGTTTCACATCTTGGAGGCTGATGTTAGAGTGCTGTGTGTCTTTAAGATCGTGAACTAGTTTCTGGATTTCACTGCTAAAATCACAGGTATCAAAACGACAATAAAATGAATTTAAAGCATTTGCAAGTTTAAAATCTGAATCAAAACCATCTATAGTGACACGGGTTTTATGTGGCTTCTGAAGGCCTGCAATAGTCTTCATACTAGCCCATGCTGAGCCAAGTTGATTTGTGGCCATTTTATTCTCCAATTCGTCTTTGTACTTTTGTTTTGCTTTTGAAATTTCTACCTTTACTTCTTTTCTGGCTAAATGCTGGTCAAAGACTGTTCCCTGTTTAAAAGCAATTGATTTTTTATACAAACTGGACTTAACTGATTTAGTAACCCATGGTCTGTTATTAGGATATATTTTTACACGCTTCGCTGGAATAATCATATCTCTGCAAAACGTGATATAAGAACATGTGACATCCACTAATGAGTCTAAATCATCACCACAAGATTGTTTAAAAAGATCCCAGTCCGTACACCGAAAACATTCCTGCAGTGAGAGAACTGATTCCTCTGTCCAGACTTTTATGTCCTTGATCTCAGGTTTTTCTCTCTTCAGAACAGTTTTGTAGATGGGCAGCAGATGAACACAGTTGTGGTCAGCAGAGCCCAGTGGAGGGAGTTGGACAGACTTAAAAGCATCCTTCACTGAGCCATAACATAAATCCAGTGTCTTATCACCTCTTGTTGTGCAGGAAACATACTGATAAAAATTTCTCAGTGTTTTCTTAAGAGAAACGTGATTAAAATCACCTAAGACAAAGTTAGGTGCATCTGGGGAGATGGACTGCTGCTTCTGCACGACATCAAAAATTGTGCTGGAGGCAGAGGTGGGGTCTGCCTTTGGATGAATGTACACAATTGTGATGAAAATTTGGGGGAACTCACGGGGCAGATAAAAGGGCCGTAGTGACACTGATAGAAGTTCAACGTGAGGCGTGCAAATCCGCTCTCTTATCGTCACTGAAGTACAGTAGCGTCTGCTCACATACAGACAGACACCCCCGCCCTGAGTTTTCCCCGTTACCTCAGCCTGTCGGTCCAGTCGAAGTGGAGCCCCAAATCCATCTATGGACAGATCCGAGTCCAAGTCTTGCTCTGTGAGCCACGTTTCACTGAAAGCCATGACGCAGCAGTTCTTAAAATCCTTTTTGTAGCGAACGCAGCTTTCAAGTTCATCAAGTTTGTTCCTGAGGGACCGCACATTTGCCAAGATGAAAGAAGGAAGAGGGATCCGATCAGCGCGTTGTCTCCTCAGCCGCAGTCTGAGCCCTGCACGTCTTCCCCGCTTCCTTTTACCGGCACCTTTATTACTCCTTGCTCTGTTCAAATCGCTCCGAATGAGATCCGGCGGTATTTGTGGGTCGAGGTCTGACACCTGAGCTAATGTGGCAACATTTAGCTGTAAAAGGGTGTCTCTGGAGTACTGGATCCTGACATTCCAAACAATCCCGGTAGATTCACCGGCACACAGGTGATTCATCAGCTGATTAACGAAGAACCACAGCCCGAAAAATGACAGAAATTCCATCCTTGTCTGTAAAAGCTGGGGCCTTGACACTCAAAAAAAAAATTCCGATTTAAAACGTATGATTAACACAAAATTAATTAAACAAAACGACACGTCACCTCACACATTCCAACCCGCTGCTGGTCGCTGCGTGCGCATGCACCCATTCATACACCCATTCATACACACATTCATACACACATTCATACACACACCCTGTGTACATAATCTCGTTTTCAACACATGTACTACATGCGGTGCAAATGACAATAAATTCTCTCTGACTCTGACTCTGACTCTGACATTCATACACCGGTAGCGGTAGTCTACCATGCAAGGCGCTTTCCAGTCCTACCGGGAGCAACTCGGGGTTAAGTGTCTTGCCCTGGGACACAACAACACATGGTGTGGGAACTCGGGATTTGAACCTCCAACCTTCGGATCGGGGGACGACTGCCATTACCACTACGCCACGGCCGCCCCAGGGTCACCTGTTCAGACCAGTTCTGTCTCTTTGAGGCTCTTTTGTTGAAATCAGATAGTTTAGTTGCAGATTTAACATTGTTTTAGTGTCATGATGCTGCTCAATAATCCAGGTAGAAAAAATTTTCTGCGCTTAATGGAGCCTGAAGCTTGATTTATACTTGACGCGTTGCGCCGCGCGCGAGGGGCGCGCGCCAGAAGTGATGCAATATCGCAGTCCCCGTCCCTTGCATGTTGGCCCCGCGCGACGTCTTGGCGCGTGTCGCGCACCTCCGAATTTTTGAAACTCCGCAAGCCTAGTGCGCGCGGCGCCGCGCGCCACACCGTTTACTTTTGCCGTTGACGCCGTGGACTGGGCTTTCAAAGAACAGCACTTTGCCATGCTCCGCCGTGCATCAACTATAAACAACGTGGCAAAACTATGAACGCAGCGCCGCACGCTCCAGCTTGCGGACCAAAGCGCAACTATAACTCAGCCTTTAAGTTATTGATTAAATTCAGAAATTCAATTCAAATGGACTAGTGTCTCACTTTTTTTGCTTTTTTGACCTTTTCCACTATTTTGAAAAGAAACGGTTTAGCTCCGTGGACTTTTGAGCTGTGCCTGCTCATCTGGGTGTCAAGCCCATGGGCGCTGGCTACTTGTAGCTTGCAGCCTTGGAGGAGCCAACAACCTCAAGCTGACAAACTCGTGGATGACGTCGGACACGGCTGTCAAGTCGTGGGCTGAGGTGCACAGTGCGAGGAGCGACAGGTGCTGGTTGATGGACGGCGGTGCTCGGCTGTCAAACAGTGGGATCATCTCAGATGTCGGCTCTGCGAGCGGTGGCGTGCTGTGCAGCGGGGAGCTGGTGAGTCTCGCTGCTGGGTGTGCGGCATTCGTGCTTGAACTACGGAATTAATTTCCTGAAGTCGGACTCGGGTGCTACGGCTAGTGGACGGGACCTCGTTTTTTTCATTTATTTTTTGGATATTTACTCTTTTGGCAAATACTTTGGGAAACCCCTGCCAGTGGGCAAGAGGATCTGTGAACAATGGCAGGTAAATCCAATCAAAGAAAAAAGGATCAAACAGACCAAAATACAACCGATTTGGATGATATAAAAAAGTCCTTGAACTTCATGAGTTCTGAACTGTCAACGGTAACAGCACAGCTGAAACTCCTGACCGGATTGTTCAAGGAAGTGAAGCAACTAAGGTTACAAATTTGCCAAAAAGACAAAAAAATAATAGAATTGGAAGAACGTTTGGAAAATTTGGCTCAGTACTCAAAATTAGATAACCTGGTTATATCTGGACTTGACATTAAAAATAGATCAAGTGCAAAGTCTACTGCCAAGAATGAAAATGAAGTAAATGATGATGCATCTCATCAAGAAAAATGTTCCTTGGAGGAGCAGGTCGTATCCTTTCTACAGGACAAGGAGTTCGATGTCGTCCAGGAGGACATTTCTTTGTGCCATATCCTGCCTAGCAAAAATGATAAACTAAAACCATTAATTGTAGTTCGTTTTGTTAGCAGAAAAGTAAGAAATAACGTTATCATGCAGGCAAAAAAACTACAGGGAACTAAAGTTTATATAAATGAACATTTAACAAAGAAAAATGGTAATCTAGCTCATGAAGCAAGACTGTTAAAGAAGCAGAACAGAATCACTTCAACATGGACAAGGAATGGAAAAATTTGGATCAAGACACAGGATGGACAAGTTAAAATGGTGAAAGAATCAAATGACTTAGATAAATTCAGATGATTACATAGAATGATGAGAATTGTGTTAGGAAGTATCTCACTGCATTAGTTCAACATCCTGATGAATTTGTACAATTAAAATGACAATGTACGAAGGATCAGAGTATAAAATATATAATGTTGAAGATGTTACTAACACAAATCTTCTTCCTTTTGTAAAATGTAGCGATTACTATACTGTTGAACAGAACAGTTTAATGACATTAACATGACAAACGAAGCACTTTCTATAATTCACATAAATAGTAGAAGCATTAATGCAAACATATCTAAGATATCAGACTATTTAAAAACATTTAATAAAACTTTCTCCATAGTAGCCTTGTCAGAAACATGGTTAAACAATGAAAACTCAAACAGTGCCTATATTGAAGGGTATCACTTATATCACATGAATAGAAAAAATAAAAAAGGTGGAGGGGTAGCCCTATTTGTAAAAAATGATATAAAATGTAGAATAAAAAGTGAACTGTCTATGGCTATAGACAATTTAATGGAAATGATAACAGTAGAAATAATAAATATGAAAGATAAAAATATAATAATAAGTTGTGTATATAGATCACCTGGAACTAAAATAGAATTGTTCACTGATAAAATGCTGGAAGTTCTGGGTAATAGTTGTAACAAAAAGTTTTTCTGTGTGGTGATTTTAACATTGATCTGGGGACAGTGGCCGACTCAAATGAAATCAGTACATTTATGGATTCAATGAGCAGTTTGAGTTTTTTTCCAATGATAACCAATCCAACAAGAATCACTTCACACAGTGCAACAATAATCGAAAATATTTTTATTAATATTACAGATGGTGAGGTGTTGGGTGGTATCTTGATGAATGACTTGAGCGATCATTTACCTATTTTCTCAATTTACAAAAATGTTGAAATTCCCTTGAAAAAAATCAACCTAAAAAAAATTTATAAACACATAAAAAAAAACGTAGATAGATTCAAAGATGATTTGGATAAACAAAATTGGGATGATGTGTATGTGGACGATGTGAATTTATCTTATGAAAACTTTATGAATATTATATGAATTATATGAATATTCTGGAGGTTTTGTATAAAAAAAATTGTGTGCAAAAAATTAATACAAAGAAAATTACCATTAATCAACCTTGGATGACAAATGGTCTAAAAAATGCTTGTAAAAAAAAGAACTATCTGTACTCTTGTTTTTTTAAAATCCAGAACACTCGAGGCGGAAAACAAATACAAAGTGTACAAGAAAAAGTTAACATGGATCATACGGAAACATAAGAGAGAGTATTATTGTGAATTGTTACACAAATGTGGTGGTGATATGAGGGCAACATGGCGAGTAATGAATGGTGTTCTAAAAAATAAAAATAAGGTTAGCGTGGATCTTTCCCAACATTATGTGGTAAATAACAAAGAAATACTGGATGATCATGAAATTGTAAATGAATTTAATAATTACTTTGTGAATGTTGGACCCAACCTTGCGGCTGCCATACCAAAAATGGGGGACAATGTGAGTTATTTAATCGAAAATTGTGTGAACAGTATGCTCCTAAAGGGAACTGATAAAGATGAAATAATGAATGTAGTTAACAGATGTACCGACAAAAAAATCAAAAGACTGTGAAGACATGGATATGATGGTGGTTAAGGAAATAATGTGTCATGTTATTGAACCATTTCAATATATATGTAATTTGTCTTTTTCAACTGGAGTTTTTCCAGATAGAATGAAGATAGCAAAGGTAATTCCTTTATTCAAAAAGGGTGATAAAAGTGAATTTAACAACTATAGACCCATATCCTTGTTGCCACAGTTTTCAAAAATTTTAGAAAAACTTTTTGTAACTAGACTTGACAAATAGTAATAGTCAATATGGATTTCAATCAAATAAGTCAACATCCATGGCTCTAATGGAATTAATGGAACAAGTTACCACAGCTGTTGATCAAAAGCTAAATTGTATAAGTATATTTGTCGATCTAAAAAAAGCATTTGACACCATTGACCATACCATTTTACTTGATAAATTGAAAAAATATGGTATTAGAGGACCTGCATTACAGTGGATATCTAGTTATTTAAAAGACAGAAAACAGTTTGTTCAAATTGAAGATGTAAGATCTGATTTAAGAAATGTATCATCTGGAGTACCACAGGGCTCTGTTCTTGGACCTAAGTTATTTATTTTATATGTGAATGATTTAATGAAGGTGTCTAGTATCCTTAAATGTATTCTTTTTGCTGATGACACTACTTTTTTTTGTTCAGGTAAAAACTTGGAACAAATGTTTGAGTTGATAAATTCTGAGTTTGTAAAAATACAGTATTGGTTTAAGTTAATGTTATCATTAAATCTAGTTAAAACCAATTATATGATATTTAGTAAGAAAAAGCTAACGATTGATGCTCTTTTTAAGATTGACGATTTTGAAGTATGCAGGGTAAGTGAGGTGAAGTTTTTGGGTGTAACTATTGATGAGAAGTTGTCATGGAAACAACACGTAAATTTTGTAAAAACTAAAATATCTAGGTCCATTGCAGTGCTATATAGAGTTAGAGATTTACTAAATGATAAAGCACTATATTTGTTATACAATACAATTATACTCCCGCTCTTAATTTACTGTATACAGTAGATGTTTGGGGTACAGCATGCAAAACTGTAACCAAACCTATTTTTATTTGACAGAAGGGAGTCATAAGAATTATAGCAAGAAAACATTACTGCCATCCATCAAATGTTTTGTTTTACGAATTGAAGTTGTTGAAGTTTTATGATTTGGTTGACTATAATATTCTTTTAGTATTATACAAAGCTCAGAATTTCAATTTACCCTTACATATCCAAATGCTTTTTGTAAAAAGGACTAGTACTTATAATCTCAAGGGAACCCCTTGAGCTGCGTGCCACCTCCGATCCGACTCTGTTCAAAACCAAACTGAAGACCCACTTGTTCAAAAAAGCTTTCAGTGTGTAACTTTTATTATTTTGTATTTTAGTATGTAGCATCTTTATTTCAATTGCATTTTTATTTCCACTTGTTCAAAAAAGCTTTCTGTGTGTAACTTTTATTACTTGTGTTATTTTAGTATGTAGCATTTTTTATTTCCATTGCCTTCTTTTATCGCTGTGGTTTCTTATTCTATTTTCATTGATCTATTGTTCCCGTTTATTCTTCTTTTTATCCTGTTAAGCACCTTGGTCAATGCAAGGCATTGTGGAAGGTGCTATACAAATAAAGTTTATTATTATTATTATTATTATTATATTATTATAACATATCTTTTTGTTATGCCACAACACAGAACCAGTTTAAAGAGTAGGTCTACTTTAGTACAAGGAATAAGACTGTGGAATGGTTTGGAACCTGATATTAAAATTGCAAAATCAATATCTATATTTAAGAAAATGATTAAAATAAAAATTTTGAACAAATATTCATAAATTAGATCATATACAAACTACTATATATGGTCTTATGTGAGAAATCATTTATAATCTTATTTTTTGTGATTGCTGTTTGAATTGATTGTATGAATTAAGTTTGTTGAAGAAGGGGCAGATATAACAAGATTTTTTTCTTCTTCTGCCTCCTTTCATTTAATGTATTTTTGATTTTATATTGTGTTTTTTTGTAAACAGTATTCTTGTGTTTTTAAATTTTGAAATGAATAAATTGCTTGATTGATTGATAGAAAAATCTAAAAAAGCTAAGTCTGGTCCTCTGTTCATTCAAAACAACAACAAAAGGCTCTGTGGCGTCCAGAGGACCAGATTGAGCTTTTTTAGATTGTTTTAGTGATTTTAAAATATGATCAAGGATGATTTAAGCCAATCCAACGGTTGCATACTTCAAATGACCCGGCCTATGTCGATCGTGTAGGCCGGGTCCTTCAAAGACCACGTAGACCGGAAGTCAGCGGCTGTGAATTGGGACAGGTCTAGCCTTCACGGTTACGTCGGCGTATGTCCTGTCGCCTAGCAACCGTGACGGCGCTCAGTCGAAGAAAGAAAAAAGATTAAAATGTTGTTGTTTTTACTGCTTTTTTTAATTCTAGAGGAAATACAGGAACTTTATCGCTGCTGACGTCATGTTTTATATCTTCTGCTGACAGACAATCATATCCAGGTAACTTACATTTTTTTAGTCTACAAAAGTTTAAAGGAATAAATGTAACTTCAGCTGGTTTCATGGATAATTTCAGTGACTGACAGACTAATGTATTAACTTTATTAACTTGTGCATAATACATACATTTTAAATCTATCTTATTGTTAATATCTTAATAAAATTTAATACATTATAATATTTAACTTATCTTAAATTTAGAATACAGCTAAACATTTTCCAATATTTTATTGAATAAAATCCACTGGTACAAAAAGTGTTTGTAAAAATGTTAAAAACAGGTATTTCATTTATTTTATTAATAAAATAGCACTGAAGTGTTTTCACTGAGCATCAGTATATTTACCTTAAGCCTCATTATAATTATTTAATATCTTATAATAAAATTAAATCTTAAACTAATAATGTTTTTGTTGTTCTCTACATTTCCTGAACCAGACCAGACCCTTGTACTGGAGGATTAACCTGAGTGTCCCAGTCCTGGACTGTTACTTTAACCAAGAAGATCCTAGATCAGATTTCTGATGAAGCAGGGAGTCTCTGGCAGAGCTGCTTCATCTCCTTGACCTGGACCCACGACATGGTTGGGGGCCACAGTTGAGACCCCGGTGTTTGTTTTCTGGCTGGCAGGTGGAGCATCCTGCAGGTGGTCTCAGGAGTGTTTGGGACGCCTCGTTCTACTGTCCACTGCATCGTCCTCGTTCTACTGTCCACTGCGTTGTCCTCGTTCTACTGTCCACTGCATCGTCCTCGTTCTACTGTCCACTGCAACGTCCTCGTTCTACTGTCCACTGCATTGTCCATCATACAGAAGAGGTGGTGTCCATTCACCACCAGGTCATCCATCTGCCTGAAAACCCAGAGGACCTGGAGGTGGTGTCCCATGGGTTTGCAGGGTTGGCACGCCACACAGCCTTTTGTTGAGTTTTTGAATGAACTTACCATTAATAAAATGAATTATTGACAACTACTAGTTTTTGGAATCACTTTTTTTTTTAAACAAAAAACACCTTTTTCTTCTTCTTCTTCTTCTTTCGTCTTTTCCCTTTTCAGGGGTCGCCACAGCGAGTCATCCTCCTCCACCTCACTCTAGCCGTTTTCGCATTACATGGCCCTCCCCAGTCCGGCTCGTCTCTGGTTAGCCCAGAGCCAGCCCTGGCCCGCTGCCGTTCATTACGCATTATGTGGAGAGCAAGCCTTGAAGTGGGTGGGGTGTTCACTTGACGTGGGTGGAGTGTTCTTGTGTGCGCTTACAGTGTTTTAAGAGCAGACACCCCTAAAAAAATATTTGTTAGCTGAATATATATATTAGTTTTTCTGAGTTTAATTTTTGTTAATAACTGATTACAAATCAGCTTATGTATCAGCTTATGTTAGAACGTAAATAACACGAAGCGCGCACCCATTTCCGCCTTTCCGAGCGACCTGAATGTCATTAAAATATAACTAATATTGTCTAACTCTTACGCGCAGCCAGGGTTTTAAAATATAACTAATAATCTCTAACTTCTACGTGCAGCTAGAATGTTAAAACCAAGATGGCCGCGCTCAGACCAGCTGCAGCTTCATGGGCTCCCGGTTCATCCCTAGTTTTTAGTAATTTTAATAGTGTTTTTGCACCTGACTCTGCGCGTTTTTTGCGGGTGAATTATAGCCGAACTGAACTGTTAAGAATCGGAGCGGATTTACCACAGGGCACAGCTGATATCAGCAACGAACTCAAATCAGAGCTCGGAAGATTGGAGCTGTTAAGAACATCTTTCTGGAAGCAGATGCGCTCCGGTTCACGCTCCAGGGGAAAGAAAAGGAAGCGGTGCTCCCGAGGTCAGAAGCGGGGCTGCCGAGCAGGAATTATGACGAGACTGCGGGCAGACGCTAAAACCGGGAGACCCCCGATGCCGGCTCTTTTTCTGTCCAACGTCCGCTCGCTGGACAACAAAATGGATCTACTCCGTCTGAGAGTAACAGCATCGGAGGAGTTGAGGAGGTGCTCTGTGCTCTGCCTGACAGAAACGTGGATCTCTGAGGATACACCGGACTCCGTTTATGAGCTGGATAACAGACTCTTTTTCAGAACAGACCGGTGCATCGAGACTACGGGAAAAACACGAGGTGGGGGTGTGTGTGTTTACGTGCATAAGGATTGGTGTTCAAAATGTGCTGTCATCAAAAGGCTCTGCTCAGCTGCTGTGGAGTTGTTAACAGTAAGGTGTAGATCCCACTACATGCCCCGTGACTATTCTGTGATCCTAATCACTGTTATTTACATAGCCCCTGATGCTAATGCTAATGACGCCCAGGGAGAAATTCATGACTTACTCACCTCGCTGCAATGTAAATATCCTGAGGGGCTCTTCATTGTTTGTGGTGACTTCAATCACGTGGACCTACAAGTCTCCCTCCCAACCTTCAATCAGCACGTTTTCACAGCAACAAGAGGAAATAAAACGCTTGACCAAGTCTACACAAATGTAAAGGGGGCGTACACGGCGAAGCCACGCCCACCGCTCGGGGCTTCCGATCACTGCGCTTTGATCCTGGTCCCAAGACAGCTTCCCCCGCTGAGACGCTCCAAGCCGGAACAAAGAGAGATAAGTGTGTGGCTCCAAGGTAGCACCTCCATGCTGAGAGACTGTTTTGAGAATACAAACTGGTCTGTCTTCAGGGAGGCAGCTACTGATGGGAGCTCAATGGATCTGGAACTTTATGCTTCCTCAGTCCTGGGTTACATCAGCACATGCTCTGAAAATGTATCCATAAAAAAATATGTTAAATGTTACCCCAACAAAAAACCCTGGTTAAATAAAGGAGTCCGCACCCTGCTAGCAGCCAGGGACAATGCATTCAAGTCCGGAGATGCAGAGGAGCTGAGAAAGAGCAGGAAAGAACTGGTTGATGGCATTAAGAAGGCCAAGGCCGAGTATGCACAGAGGATCGAGGGACAGTTCACCTCACAAGACCCACGGAGCATGTGGAAGGGCATCAAATGCATAACAGATTACAAAGGCAAGAGCAAACAATGCCCCAGGGACCCATCTCTGCCTGATGCCCTCAATAAGTTTTATGCACGTTTTGAAGATCCAAACAGACCAGCTAGCACCAGACTCACCTCATCACCAGATGAAGAGCATCTCAGAGTGACCGCAGCAGAAGTGAGAGGCAGTCTCAGAAGGATCAACCCTCATAAAGCAACCGGACCAGACAACATCCCAGGGAAAGTTCTGAAGGAATGTGCGGACCAGCTCTGTGAGGTGCTGGCTGACATCTTCACCACCTCACTTGCACTGGAGTCAGTTCCCACCTGCCTGAAGACCGCCACCATCATCCCAGTCCCAAAGAGCTCCACAGTGACTGGTCTGAATGACTATAGACCGGTGGCCCTCACCCCGATAGTCGCTAAATGTTTTGAGAAACTGGTCATGTCCCACATCAAGACAACCGTCAACATCAACGAGGACCCTCATCAATATGCATACCGCGAGAACCGATCAACAGAGGACGCCATCTCCTCTGTGGTCCACACTGCTCTCACCCACCTGGATCAGAAGGACTCATACGTGCGTCTGCTCTTTGTGGACTTCACATCTGCCTTCAACACCATGATCCCCCAAACTCTGATAGACAAACTATCCACACTTGGACTAAGCCCCTCCATTTGTAACTGGGTCTTAGACTTCTTAACAAACAGACCACAGTCCGTGAAGATCCACAACTTCTCCTCCTCCACCATAACCCTCAGCACTGGCTCTCCTCAAGGATGTGTGCTGAGCCCTCTTCTGTTCACTCTGCTCACATATGATTGTACAGCCACACATCCAGGCTGTCATATTGTTAAGTTTGCAGATGATACAGCGGTGGTGGGATGCATCACAAACAATGATGAGTCCAGCTACAGACAGGAGGTGGAACACCTGGAGAGCTGGTGCAAAGAGAATAATCTTCACATGAATGTGAAGAAGACAAAGGAGATGATTGTGGACTTCAGAAGGAACAAACACACCCATGCCCCACTGAACATAGGTGGATCTGCAGTGGAAGTGGTCTCCAGCTACAAATACTTGGGTGTACACATGAATGATAACCTCAGCTGGAGCAACAACACCACCAGCCTGATCAAGAAAGGTCATCAGAGACTCTACTTCCTCAGACGGCTGAGACGAGCTGGTCTGAGCAGCCCAGTTCTCACCTCCTTCTACAGGTGTGCAGTGGAGAGCATCCTGTGCTCCAGCATCAATGTGTGGCATGGAGGCTGCACAGTTGCAGAGAGGAAAGCTCTACAGAGAGTGGTGAAGGCTGCACAGAAGTCTGTTGGAGTCAGTCTCCCCACCATCACAGACATTTACACCTCCAGATGCAGGAAAAGAGCCACCTGCATCATGAAAGACCTCACTCACCCAGCACACTCACTCTTTGCCCCACTCCCCTCAGGACGGAGGTTGAGGAGCATCAAATGTAGAACCACTAGACTGAGGAACAGCTTCTACCCTGAGGCTGTTAGACTCATGAATAAATAAATAATAAGAATAATCACTGCAAAATATCACATCATGCTGATGCTGATCTGTTTTCTTGTTGCTGTGTTCATTGTGACCATCTGCTCATACAGACTCATGTTCGTGCTGCTGTTTATAATGATGTTTTTCCACTACATTAGGGCTTAGTGTATTACTAGTTGATGTTTTTCTTAGTTAATTCTAGATGTTATTACTGTTTTTCTCTTGCATTTGTTGTTGGATGTAACTGGGACCCCGTGTACATAATCTCGTTTTCATCACATGTACCACATGCGGTGCAAATGACAATAAAGACTCTCTGACTCTCTGACTCTGACACTTAAGAGGAGTGATTGCTATATAGGTAAAGCGGTGACCTAAAAATCCAGTCCGCCGCTGTAGCTCAGAGCGATCACCAACTGCAATTACACTTTTATCTTGACCGGGTGAAGCGGGTTCGCTTCCCACCTGGTACGAAGTAATTTTACGTTTTTTTTATTGGAGTAAATAAAAGTAAATAAAAAGGAGTTGTGTTAACCAAACAAACTCCTTCTTACAGGAAGGTGGTGGTGAGAGCAGCAGTTCCTGCAGACCGACCTGCTGTCTCTGATCTGGTGAAGAATCTGGACCTGAACCAATCTGTGTTACAGGACCTGGACTGTTTCTACAGGACCCGCAGTGACCAGGTCAGTCCACTCTCGTCCCAACTCGTCCCCATAAGGTTCAAACTGTGGTAAACAGGACCTTCAAAATTAAATTCAAACGTCCAAATCATTTTTTTTGTTAGGGTCAAAGGTCAGGAACAACTTGGGGTTCAAAGTATACAACACAGAACCCAAACAAAAAAGTTATGTTCATCTGATAACATGATAACACCACCCCCACTGATAACATGACAACACCACCCCTACTGACACCATGATAACACCACACCCACTGATAACATGATAACACCACCTCCACTGATAACATGATAACACCACCACCACTGATAACATAATAACACCACCTCCACTGACACCATGATAACACCACACCCACTGATAACATGATAACACCACCTCCACTGATAACATGATAACACCACCTCCACTGATAACATGATAACACCACTCCCACTGATAACATAATAACACCACCTCCACTGATAACATGATAACACCACCCCACTGATAACATGATAACACCACTCCCACTGATAACATAATAACACCACCTCCACTGATAACATGATAACACCACTCCCACTGATAACATAATAACACCACCCCCACTGATAACATGATAACACCACCCCCACTGATAACATGATAACACCACTCCCACTGATAACATAATAACACCACCTCCACTGATAACATAATAACACCACCTCCACTGATAACATGATAACACCACCCCCACTGATAACATAATAACACCACCTCCACTGATAACATGAAGACACCACTCCCACTGATAACATGATAACACCGCCCCCACTGATAACATGACAACACCACCACCACCACTGACACCATGATAACACCACCCCCACTGATAACATGATAACACCACTACCACTGATAACATGATAACACCGCCCCCACTGATAACATGACAACACCACCCCCACTGACACATGATAACACCACCACCACTGATAACATGAAGACACCACTCCCACTGATAACATGATAACACCGCCCCCACTGATAACATGACAACACCAACCCCACTGACACAATGATAACACCACCACCACTGATAACATGAAGACACCACTCCCACTGATAACATGATAACACCGCCCCCACTGATAACATGACAACACCACCCCCACTGACACAATGATAACACCACCACCACTGATAACATGAAGACACCACTCCCACTGATAACATGATAACACCGCCCCCACTGATAACATGACAACACCAACCCCACTGACACAATGATAACACCACCACCACTGATAACATGAAGACACCACTCCCACTGATAACATGATAACACCGCCCCCACTGATAACATGACAACACCACCCCCACTGACACAATGATAACACCACCACCACTGATAACATGAAGACACCATTCCCACTGATAACATGATAACACCGCCCCTACTGATATCGTGATAACACCACCCCCACTATTACCCTATCATTGATGGCGGCTGAGCAGAGTGGACGTCTTTAGTTGGGCTCCTGCCAGTACTACCTCCAAAAGGAGTATTTGGAGAGCTTTTTTGCGCTGGATGTGCAGAGATGTACAGAGAGGAGCGTTGAAAAAGCTGCGGAAATTGGACTGGAACTTACGATCCAGAATTATGAATCTACAAGCCAACGTGTCCGTGAGTTTTTTTGCCGAGAGTTAGCCTAGCGTAGCTACAAACCGGGCTAATCAAAGCTAACCGAGCTAGGTCACCGTAACAGGGTGCTGTAGTTGCAGGCTTCGTGAGCAAATAAACCGGAGAATACGCTGGTTGTTACGAAAAAAAGCGAGCCGGCACGCTTGAGGTGCTTTGTTGCAGTGAAAGAACACAACAAAGCACGCTACAGTGGAAGCGCGGTGGTGGGCCAAGCGTCGTGTACGCCGCCTGGAGCGCCGTAGGAGAGCCGGAGGACCGCGGCCTGGAGTTCGAGCTGGGCTGGGAGCCGTGAGAGAGCCGGGGCCAGGCGCCGTGAGTGGGCCGAGCGTGAACGCCGCCTGGAGAGTCGTGGGAGAACCGGAGAACCGCGGCCTGGAGTTTCGAGCTGGACGGATCGCCGTGGGAGAGCCGGGTGACCGCCGCCTGGGGCTGGGCGGGCGTCGGAGCTGGACCTGGAGCTGCGTGCTGTGCAAACTGGGCTGCATCGGTTCTGGTGGGGGTCGGAGCTGGGCCTGGAACGTGCTGTGCTAACTGGGCTGCATCGGTTCTGGTGGGGATCGGAGCTGGGCCTGGAACTACGTGCTGTGCTAACTGGGCTGCATCGGTTCTGGTGGGGGTCGGAGCTGGGCCTGGAACGTACTGTGCTAACTGGGCTGCATCGGTTCTGGTGGGGGTCTGAACTGGGCCTTGAGCCACCGGAGCTGAGTGCGGTGCTGGCTGGACTGCGTCTGATCTAGTGAGCGGACCTCTTCGGATGGTGGATCTGAATGCTGCAGGCTGCTGAAACCGTGAGTTCTGATCTAATAACTGCTGATCTGGGTGCTGCACTGCTGGGCCACACAAATCATCTTTAGGCCTGTGAGCCTCGTGGAAAGGCCATGTGGTTCAGTGAATAAACAAAAGACCTGCTACCACTAGATCACAAACTCTGTAAGTATGACGAGAGGTAAAGGACAAAAGTCACCAGTCTCTGTAAATATGAAAAATAGAGGACAAAAGTCACCAGACTCGGAGGGAAACAACTCAGATATGCAAGACTTTAGAGAATCCCTCAACTTTATGGGTAGACAAATAGAAAGTTTAACAGCAAAGATGGAGTCCCAGGCCGGTCTGGTTGGAGAAATAAGAGAACTGAAAGAACTGGTAACTAACAAAGACAAGAGAATTGCAGAATTAGAACAAAAAATAGAGGTTTTAGAACAATTCACAAAGCAGGAAAACGTGGTGATCTCAGGACTTGATGTTAGTAAGTGTCGGACACATCAAAGAGCTCCTAATAACAATGATCCAAGTGAGTATGAATCTCAGGAAGAACAGGAGAGTCTGGAGAAACTTGTAGTTACTTTCTTACAGGACATGAACATGGACATAAAATATGGGGACATTTCGTTCTGTCACACCCTGCCCAGTAATTCACCAAGATTCAAACCGTCAGTGGTCGTTAAGTTCATTGGCAGGAATACAAAAAACTATGTCATGCAAAATAGAAGAAATCTGCAGGGAACAAACGTTTACATAAATGAACATCTTACCAAGAAAAATGGAAAAATTGCAAAAGAAGCAAGGTGGTTAAAAAACAAAGAAAAAAATAGCATCAACATGGACTAGAAATGGATACGTCTTTATCAAAGCAAAGGAAGGGTCTCAGCCTAAAATGATAAAAGAACTGACGGATCTGGATGAATTCAAGAGATGAAAATTACAAATCAATGAAACAACTCACAATGGATAAAATATACAGTGAAATGAACAAATACATTAGAACATGACAACATACGAAGACTCAGAAGCTAAAATATATAATGTTGAAAATGTGATTGATGCAAATTTTTTTCCTGTAATAAAAGATAGCGAATATTATAATGAAGAGCAGTTTAATGACATCAATATATCAAATGGAGTTCTCTCCATTATTCACTTTAATAGCAGAAGTATAAATGCAAACATATCCAAAATAACAGATTACTTAAAACAATTAAATAGAACTTTTACGATAATAGCGCTGTCAGAGACATGGCTTAATGATGATAACACAAGTAATATTCACATCGAGGGGTATGAATTATATCATATGAACAGAAATAATAAAAGAGGTGGTGGTGTCGCACTATTTGTCAATAATGAAATAAAATGTAAATTAAATAATGAAATGTCAATAATAGTTGATAATATTATGGAAATGATAACAATAGAAATTATAAACAAAAACGATAAAAACATAATAATAAGTTGTGTATATAGATCACCAGGAGCAAATATAGAAATATTCACTGATAAAATCTTGGAACTAATGGAGAAGAGTTTTAATAAAAATATTTTTTTGTGTGGAGACTTTAACATTGATATGGGAAATAAAACAGATTCAAATAACATAAGCACATTTATAAACTCAATGTACAGTTTAAATATGTATCCATTGATATCAAAGCCAACAAGAATTACAACTCATAGTGCCACAATAATTGATAATATTTTCACAAATATAACAAATGGGGATGTGATAGGTGGTATCTTAACGACCGACTTAAGTGATCATTTACCAGTTTTCACAATCTTTAAAAATGATCAAAATATCACAAAAGCAGTCACAACGAAGAAAAAAATCATAAACACATCAAAAAAAGTTTTGGAAAAATTGAAAGAGGATCTGGATAAACAAGACTGGAATGATGTGTATGTTGATGATGCGAACAGAGCATATGATGAGTTTATGAATATCTTGGAAACCCTGTATGTAAAGAATTGTGTGCAAACAAATTACACAAAGAGAAATACGAATGATCAACCATGGATGACAAAAGGGTTAAGAAATGCATGTAAAAAAAAGAATTATTTGTATTCATGTTTCTTGAAATTACGAAGTCAGAGCGCAGAAGAAAAATATAAAAAGTATAAAAATAAATTAGTAGGGATTATAAGGAAACATAAGAAAGAATATTATAGTAAATTATTAGATAAAACTAATGGTGATATGAAAGCAACATGGCGAGTAATGAATGGTGTACTGAAGAATCATAAAGCAAAAACTGGTATTTCAAAATATTTTGTAAAAGACAACGATGAAGTTCATGATGAAAATGAAATTGTTAATGGATTTAATCAATATTTTGTAAATGTTGGATCAAGCCTTGCAGCTAAGATACCAAAAGTAGATAAAAATATGATCCACTCAATTACAGGTTGTGCAAATAGTATTTTCCTAAATGGAACTAACAAAGAGGAAATAATGAATGTAGTAAAACATCTTACAGACAAGAGATCGAAAGACTGGGTGGACATGGATATGATGTTTGTAAAGGACATAATGAGCCATATTATTGAGCCGTTCACATACATATGTAACTTATCATTTTCAACAGGAATTTTTCCAGATAATATGAAAGTAGCTAAGGTCGTTCCTCTTTTTAAAAATGGTGATAAATGTGTATTCAACAATTATAGACCTATATCCTTGTTACCAC
>JBBPBX010060235.1:0-16851 GCA_038048925.1 Garcialebias charrua
GACAGATATGAGGAAGTGGATCAATTTGTCACGAGCGAATTAAATTATGTCCAACGTGGCTGCGTGAAGCTCTGCAGGTTTCAGGGTGTTTTTGTTTTGCTGGACCAGTGGTCCATGTTTTTATTTTATTTTTTAGAAGGCTTTATTAACACATAATCACAGAACATTGCAGCGCAGAAACGGGACATGTAGAGGAGGCGGAGCATTCCAGGCTGCTGCGCAAGTGAGGTGGAGCTGAGTCATATATGGCTCTGAGTGAGGAGGGACCAGAAACTTGTCTCTGTTCAAAATGTTTCTAAGTGCCAGCGTGTTAAAACGCTGCATACTGAGCCTTTAATGCTTATTATTAAAGGTGAACTATTCGGGAGTGGTGGCGCAAAGGTTAAGAAGGTGCGCTTGTGATCGGAAGGTCGCCGGTTCAAGCCCCGGTACCGACAACATCAAAGATGTGGGTGGGATAAGTGAAGTGGTCACACCTATCTCCACCCTCATCTGCCCCACTCTGGGCCCTTGAGCAAGGCCCTTAACCCACATCTGCTCCCCCGGGAACCCTAGATATCAGCTCTCTGCTCCACACAGAGGGCTGTGGTTGCTCGGTGGTCTGTGGTTGTGTCAGGAAGGGCATCCGGCGTAAAAACAACTGCCAAATCTTCATGCGACTAGATCGCTGTGGTGACCCCTAACGCAGGGAAAAAGCCGAAAGAAGAAAAAAAAAAAAATTTAAGGTGAACTATGTAGTTTCTGCAGGCTGCTTGGACTTAGAAAAATTTCCAGCAGGTAAAAGCATTCTGCTCCCTCCCCTCAGAGCCATATGGCTCTGAGGGGAGGGAGCCACAGTCCGTTCTCTGTTGAACTTGAGTTCTGCTCCGCCCCCTGCTTTGTGTCTGCTCGGAGCGCTTCAATATTCTGTGATTATATGTTAATAAAACGTTTTAAAAATATAATAAAACCATAGAGCACTTGTCCAACAACACAAAAACCATCAGAAATCATCAGAGCTTCACGAAGCAACGTTGGACATGATTTAATTCGCTCGTGACTTCCTCTTTCTGTCAGTGGAGGTTTGGAATGCTGGGGGTTCCGGGTTGATGGCGTGCTGAACGGACGCGTCACTCAGAGCTCTTAAGTGAGTCCCGATGATAAAAGAAATTTAAAGTAAACTTCACAAGAAATACAGCTGCTCGACTTCAGTGACAAAGATGAGCCAACGAAAAGACCAACAAACAACAAAAAAATAGCTTTTTAAAGCTACTCCGAGTCGTCAGTCGGAAGGTTCGGAGCACAGCTACGCAGAGCCAATGGAGGCGGCTAATGCTAATAGCAAGCGAGACAGAGGAGCCACCACGCCAACAGATACTCCTGAAAAGACGCAAGTGGAAAAGAAAATTAAAGGTAACGAGGAGGAGAAGGTCTCAGAGAAGTCAATCGAGACCATCCTTTGTGCATTAGAGGCTTTGGGAGCTCGTGTTGATGACCGCCTGGAGGGCATTAGCGGCCAGCTACAACAACACAGCTCCATGCTAGCATCAATAGCCAAAACGGTGCAGCTGAACTCTGAGGATATTCAAGAGTGTAAAACCAAAGTTAAAAGCTTGGAGACACAAGTCGAGCTTCTTCAAAAGGAAAAGGAGGAAATGAAGGAACGTTTGGTGAGTCAAGATATAAAAGAAGATTGTGCCTACGGATTAAAGGAAAAAAGGAAAAAGTTAATGAAAACATCAATCAATCAATCAATCACCTTTATTTAACCAGGTAGAGCCCGTTGAGATCGAGATCTCTTTTACAAGGGTGACCTGGTCAAGTGGTCAGCAGCACACGTCACATTGGCAATAGGCATTTGCACTTATCAAAAGAAAATAAAGAAAACTACAATCACAGTAAACAGATGTTGACAGTTCAAAACCAACAGGATATGACAGATTTCTATATACATTATATACAAAACAAGCAGACAGACCTCGGTTGGGTAAATAAAGTTAAAAAATCAACAATGACATGTATATTGGATAAGTAATGGTTAGAAACATCTGCAATGGTCAAGTTTCTTGATGACATTTTCTACTACGGTTGACATAAAGGATCCAGGAGAGATGAATGTTGATAGTTTCAGATCTTTCTGTAAGTTGTTCCAGGCTGAGGGGACGGCGAAGCTGAATGCTCTTTTTCCTAGTTCAGTTCTGACAGGAGGAACTGACAGGAGGACTAAATCGTTAGAGCGCAGGGAGTAATGACTGTGTGATGTTTGTATTAAGGAGGTGAGGTATGATGGGACTAGGTTTAGGAGGGTCTTGTAGATGAAGGATATCCAGTGAGTGTATCTGCGAGTGCTGAGAGATGACCAGCCAGATTTAACGTAAAGTTCACAGTGATGTGTGCGATAACTGGAGTCAGTAATGAACCGAAGGGCACCGTGGTAAATGGAGTCTAAGGACTGTAGGTATTTTGATGCAGCACTCATGTACAGCACATCACCATAATCTAGTATTGGCATGAATGTTGCAGCTACTAATGTTCTCCTGGCTTTGCATGAGAAGCAGGATTTGTTTCTGAAGAAGAAACCTAGCTTCAGTTTGAGTTTAGTGGCCATTTTGGAGATGTGGGTTTTAAAAGACAGTTCAGTGTCAATGTTGAAACCTAGATATTTGTAGGTGGAGACCATTTCTATTTGTTTTCTCTCTTGGGTTCCAATTTGAGGTGGGTTCTCTGGTTGCAGCTTTCTGAGATCAGAGCTGAAGTCGTGGAGTTGCTGAGCAGAATTCTACCTGATCTGGCTGAAAAGATGGAGGATGCTGTGGACATCGTTCACAGAGTGGGAAGATCAACAGAGGGTCGACACAGACAAGTTGTAGTCCTCTTCTCCAAGAGAAGTGTCAGAGATGAGGTGTGGAAGAAAACGAAGTCCTCACAGATCTGCAAAGATGAAGGTCTGAAGTTTGCAGAGGACCTGACCCAGGAGGACTGGAAGTCACGACAGGCGCTGTGGCCCAGAATTGAGAAGGCAAGAAAGGAGGGTAAGGCTGCAGGATTCAGAGGACCCTTCGCCTACATCGAAGGGAGGAGAATTTCTTAAGCTGAAGTTGGAGCACTGTCTAGATGTTTAGATGAAACGTGAAGTTTTTCTGATATAGTGGAGATTATTTTTTTATTTTTCAAGGGACTTAGGAACTAAACCCCGGTCTAAAAACGTGTTTACGGTGACCCCTGTGGGTTGAACAGAGGAATTGCACCTTAATTTTCTTATTGGTCCAGGATTCTCACTGTGACGTGTTTTCTCACTCTGACATCATGGAAGTGGTTCAAGCGGAGCCAATCCCCTGCAGAGATGAGAAGGTCCTGCAGCATTCATACCTTATATGGAAGTGCCACATTTCACTCCTGACAAGCGGTTTTGTTTTCCTTTTCCCCATTTTTTTAAGCCTTTGGTTTTGGATGGAATGGGTGGAATAGATAAATACATCTACATGTTTATCCTTTGTTGTTGCTTGGTGTATGTTGTTGGCTAGAGGTTTGATTTGTTTTAGGTTGTTGCTGGTGGAGGCGTGAACAAAAGCACAACTCTACCTCCTCCCCTCCTTGTCTCTCGACACGCCCATTTTGAGGGTGATTTTGGATCTGCTTAGGGGAAGTAGTTACCATCTCAACCTGTGTTTAGTTCCTCTTTAAGGGGACTCTACTCTCAGGGTTTTTTTTACTCTACCTCCTATATTCTAAGTTTCTTTATTTTTTCTATTTTTTTCTATTGTATTGTTCTTAATGTGTTCAGTATTCAATTTAAAGACTGAGATTTTATTTTCTTCTTTTAATGCAAGAGGGCTCAAAGACTCTGTTAAGCGTAAGGCTGTTTTTTTATTCTGCAAAGGTCAAAAGGCTAACAGTTTTTTTCTTCAAGAGACACACTCGGAGTTATCCATAGGCGTAGATCCTGGGGGGGTCGGGGGGGTCCGGACCCCCCCAATCTTGGGGAAATATAGATCTGTCCCCCCCCAATAATTCAATAAAGGAAACCGTGTCTTTAAACGATATCAATATAAAAAGGCAAAAAAAGAGAGAAATCCGCCATTATTCTAAGAAAAAAAGGGAAAATCCCCTCCCCCCTTTTTCTGTTGGCAAATGGTTTAGTCCAATGTTTACAAGGAACAACAAGAGCACCGGAGTCACAGGCTCGGCGCGGAGCCGCTGAGTGGGAGTGAGCTGCAGCACAAACTATCAGCTTTCAGTAAGCAGCTACTTAAAACATTGGTGACAGTGACTGGGAGGAAAAGGTCTTTCACAGTGTTGAAAGACAAGTGTGTCTCATTAGTGGCTGTAGCAACAGCAAAACGCAACGAGGAGCGACACTTCATCAGCTAACACGCTAGCTTCAATGCTAACTAGCTCCCTGGTGGCTCACAACAGACAGAAGAATGTCAGCGCAGCTTTGAGCAGGATGGATTCACATTCATCATATTTTCAGGTGTGGAGCTCTTGAAAGAAGTAATGATAAAATATGTGAAAGATAATTAATAAAAAGAGTAGAGAAGATGTGATGATTAGTTAAAATGATTTTATATGTGTAGCACTTTGTTGCAGCTGTTGTTTTAAAGGGCTTTATAAATAAATTATTATTATAAAAAATGTTGAGGATCAATACTTATGTCACATGATTAATTAAAAAATGTCACTGTTTATTATATTACATTATTGATATTTTGTATCTGCAACTGGAAGATTTTGTTCTTAATAGGTTCTTAAAAAATGCTAGATTTGTTAATAGTAAAAGGCATATTTTGAATGATTGGACTGGAACCAATCTCAGCTGCTTTTGTGTGAAGGCAGGAGACACCCAGGACAGGTCTCCAGTCTGTCCCAGAGACACCCAGGACAGATCTCCAGTCCATCACAGAGACAGACAAAGAGACAAACAACCATCCACACTCCCAGTCAAAGCTAAGAACAATTTACATTTGCACAGAAGAACCAAAACATTATTCAAACTGAGGACTCAAGTTCTTGATTGAGAGTTCTAATCACTACTGGTAATTATCAATAATAATTGATCATATTTACCAAGCTAAAGCATTGTGTGGAGTCTTTAATAATACAGACCAGATCAGATGTGATCAGGCAGTCATATATTCACATGTATGTAAATGTATTATTATTAATACTATGATTAAAGTTGAACCATGCAAATTTGTTTGGAACGAACAAGTGGACCTTTGTGCCTCTTGGTCCCACTGAAGTAGCTCTCAGTCTCAAAAAGTTTGGTGACCCCTGCATTAAAGTATTTCTTCTCCTTGAAAACTGTTTTCTTTTTAAGCTTTAAGATTTTGGGAAGGTGTTGTACCAGATTATCAGTGACACTGACCACAGCAATCTATGAATACAAGCCAAACTGAAATTTAAACAATATTTAGAGGGGACCTATTTTGCAAAATTCTCATTTTGCCACTTGTCATTTTGACAAGTGGCAAATATTGAACACATTAATTTTTTTTATAAGAGTAATGAGTGTCACTATTGTACTGATTAATAGTAGTAATAAGACTACTAAACACACATGCCATTTAAATCAATATTATTGCTGATTATTCTGCATAGTATATGCATGCAGTTTGGATAAACTTCCCTCTGTACATTTTGCAATACATTTCACTGTAACTTTGCCGACCCCCCCAAAATTGCTCTTAAAAAATTTCCCTGTTTATGGTCCCCCCCAATAATGAGATGAAATCTACGCCCTTGAGTTATCTGATGTTAAGTTTTGGACTCAACAATGGGGTGATAAGATCATTTTTAGTCACGGCACAAATCGTTCTGCAGGAGTTGCTATTTGTTTCAATAGATGTCCAGGAAAGGTTCTTTTTCAGGAAACAGATGATGCTGGACACTGGGCAGCATGTGTTTTAGATATTGACAGTAATTTGTTCATCATTGTTAATGTTTATGGATACAACAACGACCAAAAAAACAAACAGTTATTACATCAAGTCACAACAATTATAAAAAAGAATGCAGCTGAATTATCCCACTGACCATGTTGTCGCTGGGGGCGATTTCAATTTAACTCCAGATGAATGGATGGACAGATGCCCTTCAAAATACTCTCAGGTGACATTAAACCCAATCATGGATGACTTTATGAACACCAATAAACTGGTCGATGTTTGGAGAAACCTAAACTCTAACATTAAACAATTTACATGGTTCAAACCTAACGGACAATCAAGGTCAAGAATTGATTATTGGTTAATTACAGATTCTATACTTGGACACGTCACAGAAACTGAGATCTCCTGTAGCCCTTTAAGTGATCACTGCACCATAAACCTGCGAATATCCAAAAATGAAACTAAAAATAATTTCAAAGGTTACTGGAAATTCAATGCTAACTTATTAAAGAATGACGAATATTGTAAAAGTATTAGTAAAATAATTCAAGATGTTACAAATGACACAAGTTTAGTGACGGCAATACAAAAATGGGAATTCTTCAAATTTACTGTTAGAAAATTTTCTATCTCCTTCAGTAAAAAATTACAAAAAGAGAGACAAATAGAAGAAACTAAACTAACCAAGGAACTAATCTTTTATTATCATAAATCTGACTGGAGTGAGGAAGACAAAATTAATATCAATAAGTTGCAATGTAAACTAGATGAATATTATCAAAATAAAGCTCGTGGAGCATACATACGGTCAAGAGCAAGGTGGCTGGAAGAGGGTGAGAAAAATACTTCATATTTTTTTAATTTGGAAAAACAAAGACAGATGAAAAATACAATTAACAGTCTCATAATTAACGGTGAGGAAGTTACAGAAACAAAACAAATATCCAGAGAAGTTCATGACTTTTACTGTAATCTGTTTACATCCTCATATTCAAAACAAGACTCAGAATCCTTTTTTATAAAAATTAAAAATGTTATCCCTAACATTGATGAAACATTTAGGTCCATTTGTGAAGAAGATTTTCAAATAGAAGAATTTGACTGTGTTATTAAAAAAGTAGCATCAGATAAAGCTCCTGGCTCAGATGGTATTACCGCAAATTTTTATAAATTCTTTTGGAAGGACATAAAAATACTGTTGTTTGAAGCAGTTATGGAATTCATTCATTCATTCAACCTTTATTTATACAGGCTAGCCTCGTTGAGTCACGGGGACTCATTTACAAGAGGGACCTGTCTCACTCACACCAAACAACCATCCACTCTCACACTCACACCTAGGGTCAATTTAGAGTCACCAATCAGCCTAACAAGCATGTTTTTTGGTCTGTGGGAGGAAACCGGAGTACCCGGAGGAAACCCACGCATGCACGGGGAGAACATGCAAACTCCACCCAGAAAGGCCCCGGACCGGGATTTGAACCGGCAACCTTCTCGCTGAGAGGCAGCAGCTCTACCAGTTGTGCCACCGTGCTGCCCATGTATTGGAATGTATTCATAAAAAAGAATTGATGACAACAATGAAACAAGGTGTCATCATATTGATACCCAAACCAGGAAAAGATAAAAGAAACTTGAATAATTTAAGACCCATCACACTTCTCAACACAGATTATAAAATATTTACTACAGTTCTTGCAGCTCGGTTAAAAGAAGGTTTATCTGATATAATTAGCTCGACTCAGTCTGGTTTTCTCAAAGGTAGATCAATTAATAACAATATTCGTCTGGTTCTAGATTTAATTGAATATGCCCATTTAATTCCTGATGACGGTATGATCTTATTTCTGGATTTTCAGAAAGCCTTTGATTCGGTGGAACATCCTTTCATTTTTGAAACATTCAAACATTTTGGCTTTGGTGAGAAGTTTTTAAACATAATCAAAATGCTGCATACAGATGTTAACAGCTGTGTTTCCTTAGCAGAAGGAACAAGTCCCAGATTCACAATAAAAAGAGGGATTAGACAAGGATGCAGTGTTTCACCTCTCCTGTTTATCACCGTTACGGAGCTCTTGGCTGTCTCTATAAGAAACTCCAGTCTTCTTGGTTTACAAATTATGAATCAAAATATTATCATAAGTCAGCTAGCAGACGATACGACTCTATTTCTAAAAAATAAAGATCAGATTCCACTGGCTATCCAAACAGTAGAAGCATTCTCTAAAGCATCAGGACTAAAGTTAAATTTGGAAAAATGTGAATTAATGAGTATTCATGATTGTTCTCAATCATCTTTTCACAACATACCGGTCAAACTGGAGGTTCGATACCTGGGCATTTGGGTCACAAAAACTGCAAGCAATTGTGTCAAACTGAATGTTGATAATAATATTACTAAATGCAAATTGATATTAAATAACTGGTTGCAGAGAGACTTAACTCTTTCTGGTAGGACACTATTAACCAAAATGGAGACTCTATCAAGACTGGTTTACCCTGCATCCTCCATAGCCATACCTCCAAAAATTATTAAGGAAATTAATAAATTAAACTTTAACTTTATTTGGAGAAATAAACATCATTATATCAAAAAAGGAGATACAGTTAAAAATTATGAAGATGGTGGAATTAAAGCAATAGATTTTGAAATTATGAATGGCGTATTAAAACTTAAATGGCTTCAATCATTTCTGAAAAATGCTCATGAGGTTTGGTTTGCCGTCCCCACTTTGGTTTTTAGTAAAGTTGGAGGTATTGACTTCCTGTTGAGATGTGACTTTTTTTTTCTTCCTTTCAGCTTCTCCCTGCGTTAGGGGTCGCCACAGCGAACTGGTCGCACAAAGATTTGGCAGTTGTTTTTACGCCGGATGCCCTTCCTGACACAACCACAGACCACCGAGCTACCACAGCCCTCTGTGTGGAGCAGAGAGCTGCTATCTAGGGTTCCCGGGGGAGCAGATGGTGTGGGTTAAGGGCCTTGCTCAAGGGCCCAGAGTGGGGCAGATGAGGGTGGAGACAAGTGTGACTGCTTCACTTATCCCACCCACATTTTGGATGTTGTCGGTAACGGGGCTTGAACCTGCGACCTTCCGATCACAAGCTCACCGTTTAACCTCTGCGCTACCATTCTGCGCCATGTGACTTTGACATTCCTGTTAAATTATCTGCTTTTCACCAACAGGTGTTATTAAACTGGAAAATAGCTTACAAACATAATTTCAGTCCTCATAATGTTCCATTTTGGAACAACAGAGTTGTTCTACATAGAAGGAAGTCTGTGTTCATGGAAACATGGATGGAGAAGCAAATATGGTCACTCACTCATCTAATGGATGAAAAGGGAAATCTATATGAATATGAAGAATTCACAAAAAAATATAACCTAATCTGCACCAAAAAAGACTATGATAAAATAATAAAAAATATACCAATTGCATTTGTTCAGTTAATTAAAAATAATTATGAAACTAAACCAACAGTTAGTTTACCGAGCATCAATCTCAATGGACTAAATTTAACACATAATAAATGTAATAACAATTTCTTAAGACAACATTTAATAAAAACAATATATTCTGGTCAGGTAAGAAGAAAGTTTCATGATTTCTATGATAAGAAGGAAAGAATAAAAATTATCTCTTCCACCTAAATATAAAGAATTACATTTCAAAACTCTAAATAATATTTATCCTTCTAACGAGTTTATCAGAAATAGATTTAAATTTGAATGTGATAATTGTTATATATGTAACGAACCTGAAACAACAGAACATTTATTTTATTTCTGTCATTCTGTGAACACATTATGGAAATCCCTTCACGATCTCCTGACCATCAAGTCCATGAACATAGACTCCTTCTCCGTTCAGAATATCTTATATGGATATGTATCTGAGAATAAAAAAGATGAATACTTTGTTAATAACATTATCATAATATTAAAATTCTATATACATAAATGCAGATATGGCAAGTCTAAACCATTATGGTCTGTATTCAAACAAGAACTCCAGTTGTTAAAACTTTCTTTAAACTGTGCTAAAAAACCACAAGCAAAAAAGCTCTTTGATCACCTCGCTCAGATTATATAGCCCTCTGACAAATTATTTTAAGTAATTATGTAGATTGTTAGATAAATAGTTATGTTATTGTTTATTTTACTTGGACTGTATTATTTGCAATCTTTCAAATAAGTCTATTACCCAAATTTACGGTTATGATGGTCGATATGTTAATTTAAGAATGTTTACATTAGGAGGTATGTTAGTAGATATTTGTACATGTTTATATATATCATTGTAATTTTGAGATTGTCATTTGTTATTTGTGTGCCTTTTGTTCTGTATGTTCTAAAATGTTCAATAAAAAAAATAATAATTAAAAAAATAAATAAAGCACAATGCTAATGCAGTTACTCCACTGCACCACTAAAAAAAAAAAAAAAAAAGGTTTGGAATGCTCCGCCCCCACTACATGTCCTGTCTGCGATGCGAATTTCTGTGAATTATATGTTAATAAAACGTTTTAAAATATTATAAAACCATGGAGCACTTGTCCAACAACACACAAACCAGCAGAAATCAGCAGAGCTTCACGAAGCAACGTTGGACATGATTTAATTTGCTCGTTACTTCCTCATGTCTGTCAGTCGATGTCTGGAATGTTCCGCCCCCACTACATGTCCTGTCTCTGCGCTCCGAAGTTATGTGATTATATGATAATATAATGTCCTAAAAAATATAATAAAACCATGAATCACTCGTCCAACAACACAAAAACACCCTGAAATCAGCAGAGCTTCACCAGCCACTTTGGACATGATTTAATTCGCTCGTGAGTCGTGACAAATCAATTTCCTCATTCCTGTGAGTGAAGGATGAAGCGATCACTTGACTTTTGGCAAAAAAACAAAATAAAAGTCCAGCTCTGGGATGAAGAAGGGATATTTAATACATTTGTGTCACATACAAAACAGTCCTGCATCGCTTTGCAATCCTTTGAATGAGAACGTGCGCGGCGCTGAGGCTGGGACAGGCGGGGGCGTGGGTTGGGGCGTGACAAACAACTCTGTTTTTATTGGCTGGTCATTGTCCGGGTCACTCTGTGTTTTTAGTGTTTTTATAAATGCTGATAGAGAAGCAAGGGGACTATAGTTTTTTTCAGAGATTACTTTGTCTAACATCAGTCTGTCAGTAGATAGTGACAGAGTGAAGAAATATGTTAAAAATATATTGTTTGAAAAGTTACAGACTACATTACAAAGTTACATAGTTCAGCTTTAAGCACTGATCTTTTAATAACCAACTTGGTCTAGAAATACATCCTCAGCAATTCAATACTATGTTGCCTAAACAAGAAAACATTTTTTGTAGAATTTAACTTGGCTTTCAAGAGTTAATGCATCCACTTTATTATGTAAAAATGTTTGATGTTAAAGAGTTTTTAATGTTAGCAAGCTTCTCTAAAGGGTGGGTTTGAAGATAGATGGCATATACATTCTAGGACATGGAAGACGTACAATATAAAAATTTCTTATTGGTCATGATTTATCTTGCACTTTCCAAGGCTTCCAGCAGTTTATTCATCCCAAAGCATCTACTCACGGATATGTTCAAATTCTCTGCTTTGTAGAGGCACAGGATTCTCAGGAACATAACTGCCTCTTCAGGATCAACCAGTGTTGGTCCTTCCCAGTCAATAGTACACATCTGGACACGAAGGACTCTTATGTTAGAATGCTGTTCATCGACTTCAGCTCGGCATTCAACACCATCATCCCCCAACAGCTCATCCTTAAACTGGACAGTCTGGGGCTGAACACCTCAATGTGTAACTGGCTGCTAGACTTCCTGACCGGGAGACCACAGACAGTACGGGTCGGGAGTAACACATCTAGCACCATCACATTGAACACAGGGGCCCCACAAGGATGTGTGCTGAGCCCCCTTCTATTCACCCTGCTAACACACGACTGCACACCATCATACAGCTCCAACCACTTCATCAAGTTTGCGGACGACACAACAGTGGTAGGTCTCATCAGCAACAACAATGAGACGGACTACAGGAACGAGGTGAGCCGCCTGGCCTTGTGGTGCGGACACAACAATCTCACTCTCAACGTGGAGAAGACAAAGGAGATTGTTGTGGACTTCAGGAAGAGGGATGCCCAACATGCCCCTCTGACCATCAACAGCACCGCAGTGGAGAGAGTGGACAGCACCAAGTTCCTGGGAGTGCACGTCTCAGAGGACCTGTCCTGGAGCAGGAACACTGCATCACTGGCCAAGAAGGCTCACCAGCGCCTCTACTTTCTCCGCAAGCTGAAAAGGGCTGGAGCTTCAACCCCCATCATGTGCACCTTCTACAGAGGTGCCATAGAAAGTGTCCTGACCAGCTGCATCACTGTGTGGTTTGGTGCATGTACTGCATCCTGCCGCAAGAGCCTCCAGCGCATCGTGAGAGCAGCTGAGAAGATCGTCGGCACCTCCTTCCCCTCACTGCAGGACTTACACAGCAACCGCCTCACTCGGAAAGCCCTCTGCATGGCAGGTGATCCCACACACCCACTACACAGCTGCTTCAGACTGCTGCCATCAGGGAGGAGACTGAGAAGTCTCCAGGCTCGAACCAGCAGACTGAGAGACAGCTCTGTTCATCAGGCAGTCAGGATGCTAAACACTCTGCCTGCTCTGCCTCCCCTCCCATTTGAACTGCCTTAACACAAAAAACTTTCTCACACATTACCACACAACACAAAGATTTTAACACTGGACTCTGTGTCATCAAATGGGTTATTCACTAAACTCTCGGTCATGTGCTCATTCAGTTTGCACTACTTCTCATATTTGCACTAATGTTTGTATTACATCACTGCCTATAGTCATACTACTGTTTACATTCATTGTTTACATACTACTGTTTACATTCAATGTTTACATTTATTAATACTGTTTACATTTATTACTACTGTTTACATTTATTACTACTCCGCTCATTCTCAATCAGTTCATCTGGACAGTTTGAACTGATTGAGAATGAGCGGATTTGATACCTGGATTATTGAGAGTATTGAGAATGAACTTTCTGATTTATTACTACTGTTTACATTTACACTACTTTTATATCCACACCACTGCTGATACATATACAGTATTCTCTGACCAGCCTTATTTAAGGATGCCCAATGTGCCTTACTGCATATGCCACTTTTGCCTCTATACCAACATCAACTACTACCTCATACATATACTGTGTACATTAACTCATATGCTGCTTTGCCACTCTTTGCAAATGTCAATGCTAGAACCTTCAGTTTATTTTATAGATATACTTTTTATACTTTTTTTATACTACTATGCAAAAACTCAGGACAGTATTACACTTTTATTATTTCATTTTATGCTTATGTTCATTAAATGTTTAGTGTTTTAGTTTTAGTGTTGGTGTAAATTTTCATACTTTTATACTACTATGCAAAAACTCAGGACAGTGTTACATTTTTACTATTTTATGCTTATGTTGATTAAATGTTTCAGTGTTTTAGTGTTTAAATGGTTACTATTGCACCGAGGGACTGAGAGAAACGCAATTTCAATCCTGTGTATGTCCTGTACATATTGCAGTTCTGACAATGAAGTTGACTTTGACTTTTTTGACTTTGACCTGTTTATGGATTTTTCCAATTTATTGACAATAATTGGACAAAGCGACTTATATAAAGGTGCGACCTATAGTCCAGAAAATACTGTAATTATTGTAAATTTCAAACAACATTATTGTTTATCGCAATAATTTCTGAGACAATTAATCACCTAGCAAAATTTGTTATCGTGGCGGGCCTAATTTGCATCACTAGTAGAGTTTGTGATACATAATCTTTTCATTACCCAAGCTCAAATATCAAGGTCATAAATCAAGATGAAATATTATACAAGGTCTTTGCTTGTCCAAGCTATGATTGCCATGCATTTTTTCCATTTAACCTATATTTATACAGGTAGTCTCATTGAGTCACGAGAACTCATTTTCAAGAGAGACCTGTTTAGGGAGTAGATGGTGGGGGTGAGAGCCTTGCTCAGGGGCCCAGAGTGGGACAAATGAGGGTGGAGGCAGGTGTGGGTGTTTCACTAATTCCACCCACATTTTGATGTTGACGGTACCAGGAGTTGAACCTGAGACTTATCGATCACAGGCCCTTCTTCTCTAACATCTGCATCACTACTCCACGACAGTTTGTCGACCGACGTATAATTTGCTTTACTCTTCTTTCAGATGTATAAGTTTCACCTATCAACTTGTAAAAGTAAGCCCCACGTGTAGCAGCACTGTCTAATGTAACTTATTATTTGCTTGTGCTTATTGTTCTAAAATTATTATTTTGTACATGTGCAGAAAATGTTCCTCTGAAACCAGAAGCAGAACAGGGCATTACACTTGTTTTTCACTCTCTTCTTGAAGCAGGTGTGATCGTTCTGTGCCCATCCTCCCTAGTCAGAACACCTATTTTTGCAGTTAAAAAGATCCGTCCACACCCCCCCAGATGATTGGAGGTTTGTGCAGGATCTGAGGGTAGTCAATTCTGCTGTCCAAGCCAGGGCCCCAATTGTCCCAATTCCATATGTTATGTTATCACAAATTCTATCAGGGTCCACTCATTTTCCAGTAATTGATTTAGCAAATATGATAAGTCTCAATCTGGTCAGTTTCTTTTAGTCAAAACGTTTCACCCTCAGTCCAGAGGGCTTCCTCAGTCAGAGTTCCAGCATACCGATCCTCCCCCACCAAGCTGCAAACAACTTATGTGGACCAACCAGTTTGCTGGAGCCAAGATGGTTTCTGGGGGCCGTCCTGTCCCTCGTCGACTCCTCCCAGGCAGGCAGCCACAGCCAAAGTGGTTCAAAACAAGAAAGTTCATACTCAATAATCCAGGTATCAAATCTGATAAGTCTCAATCTGGATTGAGACTTATCAGATTTGATACCTGGATTATTGTGTATGAACTTTCTTGATTTAGCAAATACTTTTTTTAGTGTCCCTGTACACCCAAAAAGTCAGTTCTGGTTTGCCTTTCAGTTTAAGGGGAAAGCATATACATTCACAAGGTTGTGTCAAGGATACTGCGAATAGCCAACAATTTTAAAAAACATGTATGTATGTTAGGCTGATTGGTAACTCTAAATTGACCCTAGGTGTGAGTGAGTGAGACAGGTCCCTCTTGTGAATGAGTCCCCGTGGCTCAACGAGGCTAGCCTGTATAAATAAAGGTTGAATGAATGAATGGATTTTCTACCAAGCGCTAAATGACAGCCTTGCTGGGTTCTCACTTCCTCCTGTGTGTGCATTGCTCTAGTACGTAGATGATTTATTGCTGACAGCCCCGTCTGAGGGTGTGTGCAGAGAAAACACCATTTGTCTGCTTCAGTACTTAGCAGACTAAGGTCACAAGGCCTCATTGTCTAAACTGCAGTTTGTACAAACTACTGTAACATTTCTGGGACACAGAATCTCTGCTGAAGGCAGAGAAATTGCAGACACACGCATTAAAGCCATAGTACAGCTTCTTCTCCCTACAACTAAGAAGCAACTAATGAGCTTTCTAGGTCTGTGTGGTTATTGGGTTATTATAGACATTTCATACCTAATTATTCAGAAATGGAGGCTCCTGTATGTGACATCTGTCATAAAAAGGCCTTAACATGACCTCAAAGCTGACTTGGTCACAAGAAGCCCTGCAGGCATTTGAAACGCTTAAAAAACAACTACAACAAGCTCTCACTCTTGGAATTCCAGACCCAACGCGGCCTTTTGTACAGATGGTGGATGAGAAGGGAGGATGCATGATGTTTGTTTTGCTCCAAAACCATGGTGACAAGCTTAAACCAGTGGCCTATTTTTCCTGTAAATTAGATCCTGTCGCCGCCGGCTTGCCAATCTATGGCAGCGGCGGAGAGGGCAGTTCTGGCCAGCAGAGACATTGTGGGCTATACTGATTTGACCCTCCTCGTTCCCCACGCTGTCACACAAATATTGAATGAGCAAAAAACTGCTCATTTGTCTACAGCTAGGTGGTTAAAATACCAAAACACCCTCCTTGACTTGCCAAATATTACCATACAAGAGGTGTAATGTTTTAAACCCAGCAACCTTGCTGCCGACACCTGACGACGGTGAACCATACGACTGTTTAGCTGAACTTGAGGTTCTTTGTACACCACAACCTGATTTACGACAGCAACCATTGGACGACCCAAACTGGAACCTGTTTGTTGATGGGTCTGCATTACGTGTGACCCAAACATTGGACAGATCAGAAGTAGTTATGCTATTGTTATGTTAACACAAACAATAGAAGCAAAACCACTTCCAAAATGCTCAGCGCAAACTTGTGAGCTAATACCTCTTACCCGTGCATGCATTTTGTTTGAAGGGAAAGCTGTTAATATCTATACGGACTTTCGTTATGCTTTTGGCGTTTGTCATGATTTTGGTGCGTTGTGGAAACACAGGCGTTTCCTCCGCTTTGACGGACAGCCAATTCTTAATCACAAATTAATTTCTGATCTGCTATCTGCTATCCCCTTGCTATCAAAGATTGTTGTGATAAAGTGTTTAGCTTACACTTCTAATACAGATTTTATTTCACAGGGAAACGCTCGAGCGGACGCAACGGCAAAGCTTGCTGCCAACACACACATGCTGACTTTAAAATCAGTGCTCAGTCTCGCTTCTCCCTCACATCCCTTCATTTCCAACCCCCCTTCCCCTACTACTCCCCCTCTCCTTCCTCTCATGCTCTCTAACCCCTCTGTGCACTCCAAGTCCCCACCTCGTCTCCTACTCCCCCCTTCCCCCTCCCTTTCAACCTCTCCTCTCACCCTTTCCTTTCCTTTGGCCCCCCTTTTTCCCTTACCCCCTCCTTTTCAGCCTCTCCTCTCACCTCCCCCCCAGGCTCCCCTCCTTCCCCTCCAACCCCTTC
>JBBPBX010060236.1:0-11715 GCA_038048925.1 Garcialebias charrua
CATGGAGCTCGGCCGGGCACAGCCCGAAGAGGAGACGTGGGTCCCCCTTCCCATGGGCTCACCACCTATGGGAGGGGCCAAAGGGGTCGGGTGCAATGTGGGATGGGTGGTGGCCGAGGGCAGGGACCCTGGCGGTCTGATCCTCGGCTACAGAAGCTGGCCATTGGGACATGGAATGTCACCTCTCTGGTGGGGAAGGAGCCTGAGCTAGTGTGTGAGGTTGAGAGGTTCCGGCTAGAAATAGTCTGACTCACCTCAACACATGGCTCTGGAACCAGTTTCCTTGAGAGGGGTTGGACACTCTTCCACTCTGGAGTTGCCCCTGGTGAGAGGCGCCGAGCAGGAGTGGGCATACTTGTTGCCCCCCATCTTGGTGCCTGTACGTTGGGGTTCACCCCGGTGAACGAGAGGGTAGCCTCCCTTCGCCTACATGTGGGGGGACGGGCTCTGACTGTTGTTTGTGCCTATGCGCCAAACGGCAGCTCAGATTACCCACCCTTTTTGGAGTCCTTGGAGGGGGTATTGGAGAGTGCGCCTCCTGGGGACTCCCTTGTTCTACTGGGGGACTTCAACGCTCACGTGGGCAATGACAGTGAGACCTGGAGGGGTGTGGTTGGGAGGAACGGCCCCCCTGATCTGAACCCAAGTGGTGTTCTGTTATTGGACTTCTGTGCTCGTCATGGATTGTCCATAACGAACACCATGTTCAGGCATAAGGGTGTACATATGTGCTCTTGGCACCAGGACATCCTAGGTCGTAGTTCGATGATTGACTTTGTTGTCGTCTCATCTGATGAGACGGCATGTCCTGGACACTCGGGTGAAGAGAGGGGCAGAGCTGTCTACTGACCACTACCTGGTGGTCAGTTGGCTCCGATGGTGGGGAAGGATGCCGGTCAGACCTGGCAGACCCAAACATGTTGTGAGGGTCTGTTGGGAATGTCTGAAGAGTCTCCCATAAGACGGAGCTTTAACTCCCACCTCCGGGAGAGCTTGGAACACATTCCGAGGGAGGCGGGGGACATTGAGTCCGAGTGGTCCATGTTCCGCGCCTCTATTGTCGAGGTAGCTTATCAGAGTTGTGGCCGCAAGGTTGTTGGTGCCTGTCGTGGTGGCAACCCTCGAACCCGGTGGTGGACACCGGCGGTGAGGGATGCTGTCAAGCTGAAGAAGGAGTCCTATTGGGCCTTTTTGGCCTGTGGGACCCCGGAAGCAGCAGATAGGTACCGACAGTCCAAGCGGCATGCGGCTCGGGTGGTTGCTGAGGCAAAAACTCGGGCGTGGGAGGAGTTCGGAGAGGCCATGGAGAATGACTTCCGTACGGCTTCGAGGCGATTCTGGTCCACCATCCGGCGTCTCAGGGGGGGAAAGCGGTACGCGACCAACACCATTTATGGTGGGGATGGCGTGCTGTTGACCTCAACTCGGGATGTTGTGAGTCGGTGGGCGGAATACTTCGAAGACCTCCTCAATCCTACTGGCACGTCTTCCACTGAGGAAGCGGAGCCTGGGGACTTTGGGTCGGGCTCTCCAATCTCTGGTGCTGAGGTCACCGAGGTGGTTAAAAAGCTCCGCGGTGGCAGGGCTCCGGGGGTGGATGAGATTCGCCCTGAGTTCCTTAGGGCTCTGGATGTTGTGGGGTTGTGTTGGCTTACGCGACTCTGCAATATCGCGTGGACATCGGGGGCAGTTCCCTTGGATTGGCAGACTGGGGTGGTGGTTCCCCTATTCAAAAAGGGGGACCGTAGGGTGTGTTCCAACTATAGGGGGATCACACTCTTAAGCCTCCCTGGTAAGGTCTATTCAGGGGTTCTGGAGAGGAGGGTCCGTCGGATAGTCGAACCTCGGATTCAGGAGGAGCAATGTGGTTTTCGTGCTGGTCGTAGAACATTGGACCAGCTCTACAACCTCAGCAGGGTCCTAGAGTGTACGTGGGAGTTTGTCCAACCAACATGTGCTTTGTGGACTTGGAGAAGGCATTCGACTGCGTCCCTAGAGGGGTTCTGTGGGGGGTACTCCGGGAGTATGGGGTACCAGGCCCATTGATATGGGCTGTTAGGTCCCTGTACGACCAATGTCAGAGCTTGGTCTGCATTGCCGGTAATAAGTCAGGCTCATTCCCATTGAGAGTTGGACTCAGCCAAGGTTGCCCTTTGTCACCGATTCTGTTCATAACTTTTATGGACAGAATTTCTAGGCACAGCCAAGGTGTTGAGAGGATCCGTTTTGGTGGCCTTAGAATCGCTTCTCTGTTTTTTGCAGATGATATGGTCCTATTGGCTTCATCAGGTCATGATCTACAGCAGGGGTGCCCAACCTTTTTTGAACTAAGGGCTACTTTTGAAGTCGGCGGTTTGCCGAGGGCTACTCGTCCAGTCTCAGTATCAAAAAACATAATTTTTCATCTCTCTACTCCTCACTTCTTTAAAGTAAATAAAACAGAACGTAATGTGTTGCTAGTTTTATTTAATTAAAGTATTTTATCAAAGTAAAAGAACACAATATTTGAAAAGCACACCATATTTTTTTAAAGAAACGAATAAACAACTGAAAACTCCCTCATTTACACTAACTATTTACAAAAAGTGACTTACAAAGGTGCAGACTTACAAATCTCCAACAACTATTTCAAACATCAATAAAACCTAAATATCAAAACTAGGCAGCTGCTCTGTGCAGCAGGATGGTGTGTCATCTGGTGCAAGCTGTATAAAATAAATGTGTCTCTACCTTAGTGGGACTTCTGACACTGAGAGGAGGAGGCCAGGGTCTCATAAGCGGGGCAGTATGAGGTGGTTGCGAGGCGCAGGCAGGTCTCCAGATGATCATCAGTCATTGTGGATCTGGTTTTGGACTTGATGATTTTCATGTGTGAAAAAGCAGACTCACACAGATAGGTCGATCCAAAAAGTGCTGTTAAGTTCAAAGCACATCTTCGGATGTTAGGATACTTTTCTTCTGACAGCAGACTCCAGAACTCTCCATCCACGCCAGGTGATGCTCTGGATTTGATCCCAATGTCATTTTGCAGAGTCAACACCTCATTTTCAACCCAGAGCTGTCCAGCTGAAACACAGACACCAATTTGGACACAATGTCATCCACATCAACATTTCCAAAAGGATAACACAGGTAGCTGGTAACAGGCTACTCATCAAACTGAAGAGAGAAACACTCACGTTGTTCCACGTCCTTTTTTAGCTGCTCCTCCACATCAACAGCCATTCCCTCACATGGCCGTGTCACTGGTTGTCTGGACAACTGCACGTCTTTAATAGCAGCTACGATCTCACTTTTATTTTTTAAATCATGAAAAGGCGCATCTGCAGCCTCAATAAACGCTTCTTTCATAACTTCTCCATCGCTGAAAGACTTCTTATGTTGAGCCAGGAAGCAGCTAACACGGTAGGAAGCTATCTTTACCTTTTATGCTGGGCCGAGTGAAGACCGATTGCTGGGCTGCGAGCTTGTTTTTATTTATTGAATTACAGATGAGGCAAATAGACTTCGAATTAGAATAAACAAAAAAATAATCCTCCTCCCATTCTGTGTGAAAATAATAAGTTTTCGTTTGCTTGTTCGCTAGTTTTCCTTCCATGTTTTCTGCGTACTAACATTCACTCCACAGCGCTCTCACGCACCGAGCTCCACTGCTGAACCTAAAGTCTCGTCAGTCACCGCACCCAAAACTCGCGAGACTATGTCTGTGAGCATACAAGATGGGGAGGGCTGAGGAAAGCGTTGCTGCACATTGGCATATAGTCATTCCTCCCTCCACCGCTTCTGCCGGAGTTAGAATGAAGCTGAGCAGCGGAAATGTCACCGCCACCACTTCTGCCGGAGTTAGAATGAAGCTTAGCAGCGGACATTTCACCTTGTTAACAGCTGAGAGCCGGCTCGTCAGCTGTTAGAGCAAAGTTGAGCTTCGCGGGCAACTGGGAACCAGCTGGCGGGCGACCGGTCGCCCGCGAGCGACTGGTTGGAAACACTTGATCTACAGCTTTCGCTGGAGCGGTTTGCAGCCGAGTGTGATACGGCCGGGATGAGGATCAGTTCCTCCAAATCTGAGGCCATGGTCTTGAGCCGGAAAAGGGTAGCATGCCCTCTCCAGGTCGGGGAGGAGGTCCTGCCCCAAGTGGAGGAGTTTAAGTATCTCGGGGTCTTGTTCACAAGTGAGGGAAAACTGGAGCGTGAGATCGATAGGCGGATAGGTGCAACATCCGCAGTGAAGCGGGCGCTGTACCGGTCTGTCGTGGTGAAGAGAGAGCTGAGTCGAAAGGCAAAGCTCTCAATTTACCGATCGATCTACGTTCCCACCCTCATCTATGGTCATGAGCTTTGGATTGTGACCGAAAGAACGAGATCTCGGATACAAGCGGCTGAAATGAGTTTTCTCCGCAGGGTGTCTGGACTCTCCCTTAGAGATAGGGTGAGAAGCTCAGTCATCCGGGAGGGACTCAGAGTAGAGCCGCTGCTTCTCCACATCGAGAGGAGCCAGTTGAGGTGGCTCGGGCATCTGGTTAGGATGCCTCCTGGACGCCTCCCTGGTGAGGTGTTCCGGGCATGTCCCACCGGGAGGAGACCCAGAGGAAGACCCAGGACACGCTGGAGGGACTATGTTTCTCGGCTGGCCTGGGAACGCCTTGGGATTCCCCCAGAGGAGCTGCTCCAAGTGGCTGGGGAGAGGGAAGTCTGGGCCTCCCTACTTAGGCTGCTACCCCCGCGACCCAACCCCAGATAAGCGGAAGAAAATGGATGGATGGAATGTTGTTGTGCAATCAGTCCCTTCCTGTAAAAAGCTTCAGGGACAAAAAACACTGCTTTCAGTTCCAGGAAATTTATGTGGAGCTTTGCCTCCTTCTGTTTCCAGAGCCCTTGGGCATACTGGTTTCTGCAGGGACCTCTTCACCTTTGAAGCGTCTGTGGTGACCAGTACACGAGATAGTACTCGTCCCAGTGTGACGCCTGTCTTGAACACTGAAGGTGCCCTTCAGGGCTCCAGAGCTTTCATCTACTCTGTGTTGATCAGTATCACCCTTGTCCCTCTGGGAGGGGCAGGATACATTTGTTTGTTGAGCCATATCTGTAGAAGGTGTATTTTTAATAAGGCCTGAGGCACACAGACAACTGTTGCCGCCAGGAGGCCCAGGAGACGCTGGTACAGTTTGAGGGAGACTCTCCGGCCTGGTTGAAAAAGTGCCAGGCAGAGGTGAAAGGGTGAAACCAGAGTCTCTGAGAGCCTTGCTCTGTACATAATGGAGTTGACCTGTACACCCAAAAATACGGTAATCATAGATGGGGTCAGATTGCTCTTTTCCAGGTTCATGACGAAACCCAGAGTTTCCAAGTGAGACATCACCCTCTCTGTGAGCTGCTGTGCCTGGACTCTGTCGTGTCAGAGGATGAGCAGATCGTTCAGACAATTCAGAACTCTGACCCCTTGACCCCTCAGTGGGGCCAAGGCCATGTCCAGACATTTCGTGAATGACCGAGGTGCAGATTTCAAGCCAAAAGGCATTGCCAAAACTCGAATGCGATGCCTTTGAAGGCAAAGCGGATATATTATCTGCGACAAGGCAGGCTGCTGACGTGAAAAAATGCTAAATAGGCCACACGCCCTGATCCCGTTTCGGGACCAGGAAATACTTGCTTTAATGACCCTTTTTTACATTGTGAGCAAGGACCATTCTGATCACTCCTTTCTGCATCATGACTGAGATCTCGTCTCTAGAGACATGAGTGCTGTCTGGGCTTAGGGAAGACGGCAGCACCCCCGTGAAAGGAGGTGGCCGCTTGTGGAACTGCAGCCCCAGACCAAGGGTGACAGTAGATGTGACCCACGTGCTCGGTTTGCATGTGTACTAGGTCCTTTGATGGACACAGTTTTATTAGAGGGGGCAGTTTTATTAGAGCTACCTGTGTGAGGCGGCTCCCCACGCTCTCTGTTGACACTGGTTGCATTAAAAAATGGTGGGGTTTTCCCTTTGATGCCGAGTCGTGACACAGAACAGCTTGAGTAGTTTGAGACTTTATTGTCGTGTGTGAACGGCAATTTCTCTTTATTACACAAGCATTTGAGTGTTATTGTGTGTTTAAATGTTCTGAACCAGTTAATCTGTGTCCCTTTAACACAGATACTGGTGGTAAAAGTGCTGCCTTTTCTCTCCCTCTGTGGGTGAAAATGCCTGTAATGGTGCAGGGACAGCTCAGGATCATGCAGGTCTCTGCTATCTCTCCGCACCGCAGGAGAAGTACTGGGTTTACCCGTGGCTTCTGCACAAAGACGCTAAAACACTATGTGGTTTTATTAGTGCTTTAAAACAACATGTTGTCTTTATCGCACAAACAGGGGAACATGTTTTGTGTTTTAACGAACATCTTTGTTTTGTGTTTTAACGAACATCTTTGTCCCTTCCACCATGGTCTCTTGGACCCTGAGGAGGTTTGAATATGTGTGGATTTCCTTTTCCCGTGGGTGGAAAAGCCCTCATCAGTAAGGATGTTGGTCGCCTGTGTCACTGTGCGACAACCGCATGAACACACTGCCGAGCGACTGCCGATGTGCCCGAAGGGCGGGCAGTAAAGTCCTGTGGACCTCATCCAGCGGCTCTGTCATCTTTTCCCTTTGTTGGTAGCCCCCTGCAGTTCTTGCAGCTTTTCTGCCTGGTGAGCCTACAGCATCAAGGCCGTGCGGGCCGTGGAGCACTATGCGCGCTGGATGCTTTCCAGCTTCACTACTGAAGACGACATGGTTTGCTGGGTAGGCCTTGGTGGCTGAAGTTCTGGATGTGAGGCGGATCCGTCAGTTCCCTACCCTCCCAGTCTTGAACTGGGAGAAGGGTGGGAGGGGAGAAATGGTGGCCGCCCTGGGTGCCGACCCTGACCGCGTGAACCCAGTTAAAAAACCTGGGGACATTGGCGTGTCGTGCCTCACCGAGGTTGCTGCCTCGGGAGGAATAGTTACCCGCCAATCTTGACTCTTGTTGGGGCGGCCGTGGTGTAGTGGTAATGGCAGTCGACCCCCGATCGGAAGGTTGGAGATTCGAATCCCGCGTCCGCCCACCATGTGTCGTTGTGTCCCTGGGCAAGACACTTAACCCCGAGTTGCTCCCAGTAGGTCTGGATGGCGCCTTGCAAGGCAGGCTACCACTACCGGTGTATAAATGTCTGAATGAATGGGTGGATGGCTGGTATTGTAAAGCGCTTTGGGGCTCCTCACAGGGGGCTGGAAAGGGCTATATAAATAAGCTCCATTTACCATTTACCATTTGTTGTCCCAGTGGGGGTACAGGTCTTGGCACCTGAGAGACTCAGCCGTTCTGCTGCACAGGTCAAGCGGAGCCAGAGTGGGTCCGTCTGTTTCGACAATCACAGTTGAAGCTTGTTGTGAAAAGCCCTCTGCTCCCTCCTCGAGGCCTTACTCCATCATTGGAGGCTTCGTCGGGGGGCAATAGTTGGGCTTATCTCCTGTTTGGAGGAGATTCCCTCCGCTCGCCCTTGTCCACTCCATCAGGGTTCCTCGAACTCTGACATGGTTGACATCTGAGAGCCATCCTTTAGCCGGTAGGTGGATAAGCTCTCAGCATCACGATGTTCTCGCCGTGGACGCAGGGAAACTACCAGTCAGCGTAGCTGATCAGGTAGGCAAAAATTCCTCCTCCTGGACTGCTTTTCTTTTCTTTGCTGGTCGGAGAGCCTCCTTGTTAGTATGAACTAAACGTGGAGGTACTCGTGAGCCCGCTAGCGGTGCTAAATGGGCCATCGAGTAGAGCAGAAATCGGTAGACAAATTTAGTTAGCAGCAATGGGATGAACTCTATCGTCGATTCGGCTACACAGGATAGTGAAACAGACAGAACAGAAGGTTAGTTAGCAAGCTAGACTAAGCAGTTTTTCACATACCTCACAATGGAGTCCTCCGTTGTCCGCTCGTAGCCGCACTAATTATGTTAGCAACGCTAATCATGTTAGCAATGCTAATTGTTAGCAGCGCTGCACGAGCCCGACATCCACCTCACGTTGTCATGGAAGCTCTCGGTTAGCTGGGCTAACCATGGGAGCTAGCCAGTTAGCAGCGGAGTTACTCAATTTCCACTTTCCTTTCTCCGGAGCCATCCGCGAGAACATAGCATCGAGTGTTTTCACGTGTAGCAACCCTAAGCAGACCGTACAGACCTCGTGGGTGTCCATTGCTGAAAGGGGGTAGCCAAATCCGCTGGAGCAGGCTTGGGAGCCAGGGCTCGCTGGCCTACTAGTCTTGTTGGAGTTCTTCGATTTTCTCTCCCTCTTCTCCGGAGCCATGGCCGAGAAGAGACATCAAGTTGTAGCCAGTTAGCCGTCCGCTAACCGTGGTAAAGAAGTCCTCTCGCTGAGCTGCTCGCGGCGGCTAGCCTGTTAGCTCCGTTAGCTAAGCAGGTAGCGTGTGGCGCAGTTAGCGTCAGCTAACTGAGCGGCAAAACAGCAGAAAAATAAAATGTTGATGACACTAGGTTAGCCTCCCGCTAAGCCTAGCGCTCGCAGAGAGGCCCTCCGTGACGCTCGGGGCAGGGAGCGAGCTCACCTCCAGTTGAGCGTTCCTGTCACACGGAGTCATCAGTCCTGCGAAATTCAGGTGTAAGCGAGGTGAAGGGCAAAAAGAGAAAGAAAGGTGGGGCATCAGCTTCTTAAATACGAAGAGGGCGGGGCCTCATTGATGACGCTGACGCCCACCTGCCTTAAAAGGCGTGATTGTATTACTTCAGGTGAACCGCGAGACGGCGCAATTCCCATAGTCAATGTGTTGCACTGAGTGAACCTGACTGATAAGGGAACACCTAATACTGTACTGCTATGACTAAATTGAATTATAAGTCAATTGAAAGAAGATGAGTTTTCAGATGAGAATCATGTAAGAATATAGATTGCAGAGTGAACATCAAGTAACAGGTTATACCCGAGTCTAGGGGCTAACATCATAAAAGCTTGATTTCCTGTGCTCTTTGAATCAGACAACAGCTGCGGTAAGAGCAACCAATGATCTCAATGCTTTTAAAGGCTGATAAATGTCTTTATTTATTCTTTTCTTTTTTTTTCATAAAATGTGTTCATTTTAAAATACAATACAAAACAATCCCACAAACGATAACATACAAAATATAAAAATGAAAGGTAGCAGAAAGAAGAAAAAAAAATCTTATTATATCAAATGTCAAGTTAAATACTTGGGTGCCAAAACATTTAATGCAAAATTGCATTAGAAGTGTTGAAGTGAGTATGTAGTGAGCCAAAATGAACACAAAAAATTGGAACATACAGCTTCTTTTTCGATCCCAGATTTTTTTATTTCAACATGTGTGACTTTAAAAATGTATAAATAGCTTTCCTTGTGCTGATGTAAACAAGGCACACAGGGCTGTCCAGCCATGACATCACTGTAAATACTAACCCTGACACACTGCTGCAGAAATACCTCAGCCATATAGGAGTCGGACAAGTAGAATGGAACGGAGGGGACAAAGAAGATACGGACATTTAGGTGAGCCGAAAGGTAAACTTTGGGGCGGGTGCAAAGGTCAACCTCTGTACACACACAGATGCACAGACTGATACCCTCAAAACACTCCCCACAATAACTTCCCAAACCACATCCCCCTTTTAGTGGTCTGATGATGGATTCATTCAACACCTTCACAGAGCTTCTCCAGTGCACAGCCAAGTACTAACCTCAAAAAACATCTTGCCTACTTCTTATGGCATAATGTTCACAAATCTGCAGTGACATACCTTGCTTTTCTTCAGGATGTAAACCCAGCACTCCTTGTAGGAATGCATGTCACATGCTTGCCTTCAAGTTTTTGAATTTTACACTAAGATCATCCTATGTTGAGAAATGATCATGTTTTTGTTTTGGACAAATCTTGATATTACTAATATGTGCCACTGTGAGGATTGGTGTGTGTTCATTGTTATTTTGTGGTTGTTTGTGTTTGAGATCGAGTTTTCAGTTCACGTTTGAGCATTGTGATGTTTGTAGTTCTGGTACTTGTGTTGTCTTTATTTGAGCCATCTGTGTTATCCCTTCAGTTTTCTCCTGCTTAGTTCCTACACCTCAGTCTGCACTCTCACTTTTGGTTATTTCAGTTCAGATGTTTATGTTCTGTTCATTAGTTTTTAGTTATTTACGTCGTCTATTTCCTTGTTTTGTCAGTCCATTGTTAATTGTCTTCAGTCCTCAGAAACGTTCACACTTGGAATTTGTTTCCATTTCAAAATTCTGGTGAGTTTTATTATGTTAGATCATTCTAGTGTGCTGCCATGTCAGTCATTTGAAGCTTTCAGACAGATCCTTCAGTTATCAGGCTCCTCTCTTGTGGAACCAATTTTCAGTTTCTGTCTACGAGGCTGACACATTGTCCAGTTTTAAGACTTTCCTTTTAGATAAATCCTATAGTTAGGGTCGGCTTGGGTTTCCTGAGCTATCCTTTAGTTATGCAGCTATAAAATTAGACTGCTGGAGGACACATGCGCCACATTTTCTCACTCTGCTGCTGTCTTTACTTACTCTGCTGTTTGCATTTGTAATTGCCGGTATTTCCATCTTAACACATGTTCTTGTCTTTCCTCCTACAGAAGGTACATCTGCACATGTCCTTCTGTGTTTATCTGTTTCTCCTTCCTGTTCTTCTCAAACCCAGATGGTTGAAGCAGATGGTCACTTGTCCTGAGCCTGGCACTGCTGCAGGTTCTTCCTGTTAAAAGAGAGTTTTTCCTTTCCACTGTCTCCTTTGTGCTTGCTCAGGATGGGAGACTGTGACAAAGTGAAGATTCAACACAATCTGCTGCTTCCTTAGATAGAGAACTTTTACTAATTGACTTTTTTAATCTATGTAAATGTTTCTGTTCAGTGTCCTGAGATGATTCTCTTGTAACTTGGAGCTATATAAATAAACCGAATTGAATTTTATCTCCTAGTTTCAGTCTGCATCTGAGTCCATTCATTAAACATGCCACTGAAGCTCTGGGGTTTGCGAAGGATTTGATCAAAATGCAGACAGAGGAGTGCAAAAAAAAACAACGTTATTAATATACTGTATGTAAAACAAAAAGTCTGTTTTGGCATCAAAACTAAATTAATCAGAAAACTCAGATGACCTCAGGTATCTACAAAAGAGGAAGCACAAACCTTGAGGACATGGAAACTGAATAATGCTGAACTGATAAGTGGTGAAACAAGAGGCTGAATAATGTGAGCAGGGATACGTGGAAAATGAAACACCTGGGCTGATTGGGGACAGGTGAGGGTGGTAAAGAGCAGGAGTTGAGTACAGGAGAGGAAAAACACTGGGGGAGAACTGAACTTATGGCAAAGTAAAAAAAATAAAATAAAAAATAATCAAAAAGCAGGGAAATACTGTCTGCCACAAAGGGAATAAAACTAAAATATGAACACAAGGAATACCTTGAAAGCAAAATTGTAGTCATAGATTTCATCAAATAATTCCTTTCTGAAAGTAAATTTGTTCAGCAGTTACGCTAACAGCAAACACAGTAGATTTTAAAAGTAATGACAACATTTTAAAGACATTTCTTATGTGATCAGTTAGCACTTAGAAATAAAAGTTAAGGATCAGTCTCAACCACTACCTCACCAAAATTTAGCTTAATATCTGTAAAATTAACAAAATTATAGCCATTTTGAGTGTGCCTCTATCGGCTACTTGGTTGTGGCAGCCAACTT
>JBBPBX010060237.1:0-21510 GCA_038048925.1 Garcialebias charrua
AACCAACCTAACAGAAAGGATAAACCGCAACATCAAGGCAATGATTGCATCATATGTGGAAGAAAAACATAAAACCTGGGATAAATACTTACCGGAATTCCGCTTTGCTCTCAACTCGGCTGTACATGAATCCTCAGGAGTGACCCCTGCCGAACTCAACCTTGGTCGTTCTTTAAGAGGACCCCTAGATAATGAACTCCAACCACACCTATGTGATCCAGATTCGCCTGCATATCCCACAGCCAAACAATTGACTGAACTCAGACACCTGGTTACCCACAACTTGGAAAAGGCACGCAAAAAACAAAAAAAGTACTATGACAAAGGAAGAAGAGAAGCTGACTTCAAGATTCAAGATCGGATATGGCTTCGCACTCACCCCATCTCAAGGGCAGATAGGTCTTATTCTGCCAAACTTGCTCCACGTTGGAAAGGTCCCTACCGAATTGTCCAAAAACTAGGACCTGTGAACTATGAGATCGTCTTGGAGGACACTGGGGAGGATCTTCGCATAGTAAATGTGACACAAATGAAACCTTGCTATCCTACCGCTGAAGAAGTTGACAGGGAGCAAAGAAAGACACTCCTAAAGATTTTTGAGGAGGACAGCGATGAGGAGGAATTTAAAGGGTTTTAATGCCGACAATACAGCGCCTCCACAGGTTTCGGCTTTCTTCAGGGAAGGGGGAGTGTAACAGCCTGAACCTTCACCAATAAATATTATGCGCATAAAATCCTAAATTTCTCCATCCCTTTATTGTTTTGGAGCAATTATCCCCTAACACGCTGACAGATAAACCAGCTGATCCACCGGTGAACACGCCCCTTTTTGAGAAATGTGAAAGGAAGCGGAAAGGAAGCAGGAAGAGGAGCGGGGTGTGTCATCTTCAGCTGTTTTGGAAGTGTGGAGGACGTGAGTTTGGATTACTGGAGCCTTCGTTTGGATTACTGGAGCCTTCGTTTGGATTACTGGAGCCTTCGTTTGGATTACTGGAGCCTTCGTTTGGATTACTGGAGCCTTCGTTTGGATTACTGGAGCCTTCGACTGGAAGCAACAAAATGACTTCTGTTTGAACTGTCTTCCCCCCCCCATCGTTGGTAGCGTGAGTGAAACAAACCAGCTGTGGGTTATTAAAACTTTGTGTGCCGCCGAGCACTTGTTTGGGAACAGAGATTAATTGACGGACTCACGTTCGAGCCGTTCCTCTTTAAATTAAGAGATTATTCTTGGGTGAACTAAAGTTTGGGTTTAAAACTTTGTGTGCCGCCGAGCACTGGTTTTGGGACCGAGATTAACTGCTCGAGCCACATTCCTCTTTAAATTGAGTTATTATTTAATGAATTGTTTTGTTTGTGTGGATAAATACATTGCCACCTGTTTGCTGCAGCAGGATTGTTGAACTTTGTGTGCCGCCGAGCATCGGGCGGTGGAATTGATTAAATACAGTACTAAGTTTGTTAAATATTGCTTTCTTTTGTATGAATTATTATGAGGAATTTTGTTTGTATCCAGGGGTAAATACACTTGATTTTGAAAAAAACATTATGTAGTTGATGGGTTTATTTCATTTAGTGTAAGGGTGTGATCACATTAAGTGTTTAACATCCTTTGTTCTAGTTTTGTGTTAAAGGGCAAAGATAGTATTTATTTATTTATTTATTTATTTATTTATATAATTAGACATCTTATATGTCAGGAGAAAGACCTGGCTGGCACCCCAAACAAAAGCCTGTCTCACAAAACTGTTACAGCACAGCCACTTTTTGGCTAGCATATTTCAGATGTTCTGCTGTAATGTCATCAGAACCTGTTGCCTTATTCTCACACAAGTACGCTATAGCCTGCTGGACTTCACTAGGGGTTATAACCACATCACTCTTAGCAATATTTCCCAGTCCATATGGTTCACTTTTTACACAGTTAAATAAAGCAGAATAGTGCTGTCTCCATAGCTCTGCTATATTATGAGCCCCAGATACGCCCTCTATGGTACTGGGGAATAATGCAGCAGACCTGTTTAAAGCTCTGACATCGTTCCAAAAGCCAATGGCATTATTACAAAGCAGTTTTTCAGCCATAGAGTCTGCTCTCATGTTCTGTTCATATTTGGAAATGTACCGAATAGCATATTTAAACTTTGCACTGGTTAATTTTTTATAATCAAGAAGAGTCCCATTTCTTGGTCTACCTGCTTCTACCCACATCTTATATGCCTGTTTCGCTTCTGCATGGTATCCTGACACATATTTATTCCAACCTGGCCTGATGTTATTAGTCTTTCTGGATGTAAGGAATGATCTTGTAGACTCACTCAAAGCACCCACAATGCCATCATACATAGTATGAAGGTCTATACAGTGAGAGATATCACTGCAATTAACATCTGAGCACATGACAGATTGAAGAGGAAGACTTATCTTACTCAAAAGAAGATCAGTTTTCATATGATATATTGATAAATCATATTCAGAGAGTCTGGACCATTGGAATTTAGCTGAGGGGGCACTATTTACCCCCAGTATAAACTCTGGAAGACTTTTAATATCCAGCATCATTAAAAATGGAACATGATCTGACATAGAATACTCATATAAGATTTCTATTGATTTTACAACAGCATGGGCATCAGCAGAGCTAATGCAATGATCAAGCCATGATGTTGTATGCCAAGCTTCACTTATATAGGTATAGCTATCTGCAGGCAGCAGGAGCTGACTGGACAATATGAAACTGTTATCATCACAAAACTGATGCATATGTTTAGCAAATAAGGAATATTCATCAGATATATCTGCATTCATATCACCTACTATATACACAGAGGTAAAATAATGATCATCAATGAAAGAGTTCAAGAAAGCAAGTCTATCCAAATAAATGTCTTCATTCTGAGGACACTCATATGGTGTATAGACATTAATAATAGCAAATTCTTTGTTTTCCACTTTTAAATGTACAGCAATACACCAGTCAACACCAGTTCTGATGACATTTAGAACTGGATCCAACTTTTTATGCCATAGAATGGCTACTCCTCCTACTATTCGTCCTCTCACTATACCCATAGAAAGATCCACAGTAGATTCACCAGCTCCACAGAAAGTCATTAATACAGTTCAAACTTCCCAAATCCTGTTTTGATAAAAAAGTTTCTTTTAAATGTAACCCAGGCTAAAATAACCTTTATTGTTGTATCCATTTTATTTATTTGGCTATTAAACAGATTAATAGGAAATAAATAAATAAATAGAGAAATAAATAGGAAATAGGTCTAAAATGGTTGAAACCATAGGGGATAATGATTACAGGTATTTTAAAGGTAATATTTGATGTAATTATCTTTTATTGTGTTGAAATCTGTACACAAAGAGGTTATTTTGGTCACAGTATTTAATGTAAGCAGAAGACTTTTATTTTGAAAGGTTACCTGCATGTGCAGCTCACGTGACTGGTCCAGCAGCCGTTAGTTTTGTTTTCCTCTGCGCATGTGCAGCTCACATGACTGGTCCCGCAGCCGTTGGTTCTGTTTCCATCTGCGCATGTGCAGCAGAGTGTATAAATACAGAGGACCTGAAGCGGTAAAGTCAGAGACTGAAAAGCAACAAAGCGGAACGCTTTGTTGTAAAAGAAAGAGAAGAAGAGAGGAGAAAGTTAGAGAAACGTTGATCAGAAAGGTGCCTGTCGCCTGAGAAAACTCTTTAGACGTAAAGAGTGGTTTCTGCACTTTTTTCCTCGACCTGACTGCGTTCAGGAATTTTATTTTCTGAACAGAACTGAACTTGGTGAGTTAAAAGTATATTTTATTTTCTGGAAAAATAATTTATATGTTATATATTTTTGTCTCACCGAAGGAGAAAGATAAGAAACACAATTTATGTCGTTTTATGCCTAAAAAACTGGTTTTGAGATGTGTCAGCAAACCGAGTGACTATTGTAGTTTTAGAAAGCTAAAACAGACTTTGTGTTTCTTCCCTGGTTGTGCCAGGCTTTTTTGTGTGTGCTGGAAAGTTTGTTTCCAGTTTTCTGAGAAAGCTTCTAGAACCTTCTGGAAAGCCTTGCTGAGGGTGTTTCAACGGTTCTGCTGAGTCAGGAGCTGGACCGGAAGTTCCCTGTCAGCAGCTGTGTCCAGAGTGAATCCAGATGGCGAGTCAGTACCCCAGGAATTAAGGACCGCCCAGCAGAAGCTCCGCCTCCTGCTGGAACACTTCATCTTACCCAAAGAAAAGTGGTATGATCCAAAATGTTCCCGCCTCTCTAAAAAAAGAGCAGTGGACTTCAGAACTGATTTCTCAACCAGAACTCTTCATGAGAGAAGGGAAAAGGTCGAATTGATTACACATTATTCAGTTTACTGAATTTCTGTGGTTCTTTTTACATTTTTTTCTTTTCTTAAATCCCAATTAATATTTATTAAGTTGTGAACTGTAAATTGTTGTTGGGTTTTTGAATTTAAAAATAGATAAGATTTATTTTGAGAAGTAGTTAATTTAGGAAACTAAATAGCTTAAATTCTTAAAGGAGCACTAATCTTTTAAATTAGGTTTAAAAGATTAATTAGCTGTAAATTAAATAAATTGCAGTACTAAATTGAAATAAACTAGAATACAAATTAGATATAAAATAAATAGCAACCCTTAATTACCATTTAGTGTTTATTGAACTTCTAAGAAGAGGTTAATAAATTACCAAAAAGGGAACAAGGGATTTATTTATATCGTTTTGAGTGTAATTGTATGTGATTGTGTGTATTGTTGTTGTTTATTCATTTGTTTTTATTAAATGATAAGCTGGCAGTTCAACTTTCACATTGTGGTCTGAGTCAATAATTTAAGGTTTACTATTTTACTTCTTTCTTTTTTTGCTCCAGAAGTCGAACCTGGTAACTAGCCCTTAACCTAACTAGACTGTAAACACGCCATGAGCGTTGTTTAGATAATTGGCAAACTAGCCAAGATTAATAGCGTGTCATAGGTGTTACAGAAAAATTGGCGAGCCAGCCAGGAGCAAATAAATAAGATAAAATAAAATAGAAGCTTAAACTTCATTTTTAACTCAGATCCACAGTAGAAAAATAGAAAATTGAAATTAGAAAATTAGATTAATAAAAAAAAAAAAAGCCAAGTTCAGCAAAATGGATATAATTGATAAAGAAAACGTTAAAGTTCCAAATGCCGTTATTGTTAGTGGTATTACTGACACAGAAGTTGATGAAAATGTGTCAGATTTCCTGAACAGGTATGGAAAGGTTCTGGAGAGGAGGGTCCGTTGGATAGTCGAACCTCGGATTCAGGAGGAGCAGTGTGGTTTTCGTCCTGGTCGTGGAACACTAGACCAGCTCTACACCCTCAACAGGGTCCTGGAGGGTGCGTGGGAGTTTGCCCAACCAGTTTACATGTGCTTTGTAGACTTGGAAAAGGCATTCGACCGCGTCCCTCGGGGGGTTCTGTGGCGGGTACTCCGGGAGTATGGGGTACCAGGCCCATTGATATGGGCTGTTAGGTCCCTGTACGACCGGTGTCAGAGCTTGGTCCGCATTGCCGGCAGTAAGTCAGGCTCGTTTCCGGTGAGAGTTGGACTCCGCCAAGGTTGCCCTTTGTCACCGATTCTGTTTATAACTTTTATGGACAGAATTTCTAGGCGCAGCCAAGGTGTTGAGAGGATCCGTTTTGGTGGCCTTAGAATCGCTTCTCTGTTTTTTGCAGATGATGTGGTCCTATTGGCTTCATCAGCTCGTGATCTACAGCTTTCGCTGGAGCGGTTTGCAGCTGAATGTGATGCGGCCGGGATGAGGATCAGTTCCTCCAAATCCGAGGCCATGGTCTTGAGCCGGAAAAGGGTAGCGTGCCCTCTCCGGGTCGGGGAGGAGGTCCTTACCCAAGTGGAGGAGTTTAAGTATCTCGGGATCTTGTTCACGAATGAGGGAAAACTGGAGCGTGAGATCGATAGGCGGATAGGTGCAGCGTCCGCAGTGAAGCGGGCGCTGTACCGGTCTGTCGTGGTGAAGAGAGAGCTGAGTCAAAAGGCAAAGCTCTCAATTTACCGATCGATCTACGTTCCCACCCTCATCTATGGTCATGAGCTTTGGGTTATGACCGAAAGAACAAGATCTCGGATACAAGCGGCTGAAATGAGTTTTCTCCGCAGGGTGGCTGGACTCTCCCTTAGAGATAGGGTGAGAAGCTCAGTCATCCGGGAGGGACTCGGAGTAGAGCCGCTGCTTCTCCACATCGAGAGGAGCCAGTTGAGGTGGCTCGGGCATCTGGTTAGGATGCCTCCTGGACGCCTCCCTGGTGAGGTGTTCCGGGCATGTCCCACCGGGAGGAGACCCAGAGGAAGACCCAGGATACGCTGGAGGGACTATGTTTCTCGGCTGGCCTGGGAACGCCTTGGGATTCCCCCAGAGGAGCTGCTCCAAGTGGCTGGGGAGAGGGAAGTCTGGGCCTCCCTACTTAGGCTGCTACCCCCGCGACCCGACCCCGGATAAGCGGAAGAAAATGGATGGATGGATGGATGGTATGGAAAAATCATGAGAATTTTGAGAATAGATGACCCCCAGTCTTCTTATCATAGAAATGTCATTGTAGAGTTTGAGAGTAGAACTGCTTTGACAGCACTTGAACCTTTACTCCCTTACACATTTGACAGCTCCAGTGAAGTTTCTCACCAGATCAGAGCCCTGTCCGGTGAGTATGTGTCTCATGTTACATTTAGAGCCACCCACCGTTTTATCGGTGAACTGCAAGAAATTGCTAAACTAGGTGGAGAGTCTTTTGTAGCTGTACTGCATGAGCATCTGTCAAATTGCTCTGAAGCAGTAACAGGCAGCTTTGAGATAGTGAAAAATGAAAATTTCACTCTCGAGACACAAAATGACCGAATTTCCTTCAATGGAAATGCAGAGCAGTCTAAAACTACTCTGAAAAATTCTGACTCTGACTCAGACAATCGACCTCGACCCAATTTAGCCTCTAACCTAACACAGAACATTGTCACTCATCCTGAGGTGCAGAAAGTTATCGTAGAGCACATAGTGCGAAATGAAGCTCCAGTCTCACAGGTGAGTGCCTCTTTCCGTCTTAGGCAGTTTTCAGGCAAATTACCATGTCTGAGTCATGAGATTGAATTTGACACATGGCGCAACAGTGTTGAGCTCATGCTTCAGGATCCAGATCTGTCTGTTCTGCAATGCTCGAGAAATTTTTTTAGACAGCCTTGTTCCACCTGCATCCAATGTGGTAAAACCATTAGGCTCTACTGCATCCCCATTAGCTTTAATTGAACTGTTGAATTCAGCTTTCGGTGCAGTGGAAGATGGCGATGAGCTCTTTGCTAAATTTCTTAGCACTCTCCAAGATCCTGGTGAAAAGCCATCACATTACCTTCATCGCTTGCAGACAGTCCTTTCTAAAGCCCTGAGCAGAGGTGGAGCAGTTCCCACCGAAGCTGACCGACACCTTCTGCGTCAGTTCTGTCGTGGGTGTTGGGACAACGCCTTATTAGCAGAACTAGAGCTTGAAAGAAAGAAAGATAAACCACCTTCATTCACTGAGCTGCTGCTGCAGCTAAGAGTGGAAGAAGATAAGCATGTGGCAAAAGAGAGCAGAATGAAAAAACACTTCGCTGCTGCGAGGCGAACAGTAACCTCCCAAGGTATTACTGCGACCTCTGACCTCTCTGAACCCACAGTGCAAGACGTTCTCACTGAGATGAGAACCCAGATAACTCAGATGCAGAAACAAATAGACAAATTGAAACCTCAAAAAGTAGTTCCACCTGTGATTCACCAAGGTGATCAGGTCACAGAACTAAAAGCACAGATTGCTGAGCTCCGGAGCCAATTGGTTAGACTACAATCACCAAACTCCACTCAGAAAAATGCTAGTGCACCTAGAACTAAGAAGCAAACTAAGTCTAAGGCACCTGAACAAACCAAGATAGTCCAAACTGTAAAACGTAGGCCGAAGCCTTGGTATTGTTTTCGGTGTGGCGAGGATGGTCACATTGTTTCAGCTTGCACAAGTGAATCAAATCCATCCCTTGTTGCAGAAAAGAGAACCCAGTTAAAAGCAAAACAGTTGCTTTGGGATAAACAGAACAATCGAACACAGTCTTTAAACTAGACGAAGCCCTCATTGCGGGACAAATGAGTGCTGTTATTGATACCAGTCCCACTAGACATCCCAGAAAAAACAGGAAACGGGTTCTTCACAATAAATCAGCTAGTGTGAAGTTACCTAAAGGCTTAGTTGGAGCCAAGTACACCGCTGAGGTACTAATTAATGGACAGATGTGTAATTGTCTTCTTGATACCGGGTCACAAGTGACAACTGTGTCCCAGTCATTTTATGACAGTTATCTTTCACATCTGAAGATCTACCCCATAAGTGACCTTCTTGAAGTTGAAGCCGCAAATGGTCAGAATATCCCATATTCAGGCTATATTTGTGTTGACATCACCTTTCCAGAGGACGGTTTTGGACAAGAATTCACTGTGTTTTCTCTGGCGCTAGTCATTCCAGACACGCGCTCCAGTGTCCAATCTTCTCTTGTGATTGGTACAAACATCCTTGATCTTCTTTTTGAAAATTCTTCTCTTGTTAACACAGATTCCAGTACCCTCTCTTATAGCTACAGAGTGGTGCTGAACGTGTTACAAGAGAGGCATAGAAAGAAAGAAACCAACAATATTGGTCTTGTCAGGTTGTCAGGAAGTGAGCCTGAAGTCCTTCCTGCAAGCCAAAACAAAGTCTTGGAGGGGTCAGTTCATGTGGACGTTGACACTCCAGGGCCTTTGCAGGAAATCTCAAGGGTGGTCGAGGAGTACGAGGTAGTCCTTCCTTCTGAAACTCCTCCAGAACTTGAAAGAGATAACTTGAAAGAAACACAGAGTGTATCTGAACCTAAACGAGTTAGGGAATCAGACACTCACCTTGATGAGATAGATAATGCTTCAGATCTTAGTCAAGCTAATGCTGATGAACCGACTCAGACTGAAGTTAACGAGACTGAACTCATGACCAATGAGGACAGAGAATGCGACCCTGAGACAGAACTAGCTGCTAGCAGACCTTCTCGACAGAGGACCAAACCAAAGATCTTAACCTATCCAAAATTAGGAAATCCTATTGTCAGTATAGTCCAATCTTTATTCCAAAGTTTGAGTGAAGCTGTCACAGATTCTATAGAAAAACCCTCAGAACCAATTAGCCTAATTTGAGTAGTATGCAAAGGGACTTGCATAGATTCAAGTGGGGAGGGTGTAACCCAGGCTAAAATAACCTTTATTGTTGTATCCATTTTATTTATTTGGCTATTAAACAGATTAATAGGAAATAAATAAATAAATAGAGAAATAAATAGGAAATAGGTCTAAAATGGTTGAAACCATAGGGATAATGATTACAGGTATTTTAAAGGTAATATTTGATGTAATTATCTTTTATTGTGTTGAAATCTGTATACAAAGAGGTTATTTTGGTCACAGTATTTAATGTAAGCAGAAGACTTTTATTTTGAAAGGTTGCCTGCATGTGCAGCTCACGTGACTGGTCCAGCAGCCGTTAGTTTTGTTTTCCTCTGCGCATGTGTAGCTCACATGACTGGTCCCGCAGCCGTTGGTTCCGTTTCCATCTGCGCATGTGCAGCAGAGTGTATAAATACAGAGGACCTGAAGCGGTAAAGTCAGAGACTGAAAAGCAACAAAGCGGAACGCTTTGTTGTAAAAGAAAGAGAAGAAGAGAGGAGAAAGTTAGAGAAACGTTGATCAGAACGATACCTGTCGTCTGAGAATACTCTTTAGACGTAAAGAGTGGTTTCTGCACTTTTTTCCTCGACCTGACTGCGTTCAGGAATTTTATTTTTGAACAGAACTGAATTTGGTGAGTTAAAAGTATATTTTATTTTCTGGAAAAATAATTTATATGTTATATATTTTTGTCTCACCGAAGGAGAAAGATAAGAAACACAATTTATGTCGTTTTATGCCTAAAAAACTGGTTTTGAGATGTGTCAGCAAACCAAGTGACTATTGTAGTTTTAGAAAGCTAAAACAGACTTTGTGTTTCTTCCCTGGTTGTGCCAGGCTTTTTTGTGTGTGCTGGAAAGCTTCTTTCCAGTTTTCTGAGAAAGCTTCTAGAACCTTCTGGAAAGCCTTGCTGAGGGTGTTTCAACGGTTCTGCTGAGTCAGGAGCTGGACCGGAAGTTCCCTGTCAGCAGCTGTGTCCAGAGTGAATCCAGATGGCGAGTCAGTACCCCAGGAATTAAGGACCGCCCAGCAGAAGCTCCGCCTCCTGCTGGAACACTTCATCTTACCCAAAGAAAAGTGGTATGATCCAAAATGTTCCCGCCTCTCTAAAAAAAGAGCAGTGGACTTCAGAACTGATTTTCTCAACCAGAACTCTTCATGAGAGAAGGGAAAAGGTCGAATTGATTACACATTATTCAGTTTACTGAATTTCTGTGGTTCTTTTTACATTTTTTTCTTTTCTTAAATCCCAATTAATATTTATTAAGTTGTGAACTGTAAATTGTTGTTGGGTTTTTGAATTTAAAAATAGATAAGATTTATTTTGAGAAGTAGTTAATTTAGAAAACTAAATAGCTTAAATTCTTAAAGGAGCACTAATCTTTTAAATTAGGTTTAAAAGATTAATTAGCTGTAAATTAAATAAATTGCAGTATTAAATTGAAATAAACTAGAATACAAATTAGATATAAAATAAATAGCAACCCTTAATTACCATTTAGTGTTTATTGAACTTCTAAGAAGAGGTTAATAAATTACCAAAAAGGGAACAAGGGATTTATTTATATCGTTTTGAGTGTAATTGTATGTGATTGTGTGTATTGTTGTTGTTTATTCATTTGTTTTTATTAAATGATAAGCTGGCAGTTCAACTTTCACATTGTGGTCTGAGTCAATAATTTAAGGTTTACTATTTTACTTCTTTCTTTTTTTTGCTCCAGAAGTCGAACCTGGTAACTAGCCCTTAACCTAACTAGACTGTAAACACGCCATGAGCGTTGTTTAGATAATTGGCAAACTAGCCAAGATTAATAGTGTGTCATAGGTGTTACATAAACAAAGGATATCACATTTTTGCAACAGTCTATCCACAACCAGACGTCGTGCTTTATCTCCAGCTGTATTACCGACACGCAGTCCCCAGCAATTGTAAGAAATAACACGCATTAATTGGTCTATGATGTATTCATTGCAGCCGTTCCATCCAACCCTTTGGCATCACTGGAAGTAGTCACCCCAGGCCCTTTAGACGTCGTAGGTTTATTCCGTGGCTCATAGTAACGGCGCACAACTGAGCCCTCTGGCCACAGCTCTGGGCTGTACACGTCTGCAACGTTCTCACACTCCACACTGACTTTAAAAGAACTATATCTGGTGTTCCCAGTGACAATACGCTGGCACTGAACATCGCATCCAAGTTTTCCTTTAATATAGTTCATTAGTGCCTCATCATCAAGATCTGGATGAAATCTAGTTGCAAAGACAGTTACAAGTTTTGTTCTTACCACTTTTATGGTGCTTTGAGCTCCTGTACCAATAACAGGTGCTGGTCTTTTACGCTCAGGTTTAGCTTGGCGTTTTAATGGAGCAGGATGGCTCTCGGTTTTCAAACGACGCCCTTGTTTCACCACCAAGTTCCATGTGGGCGAACTCATAGGCACATCTACAGCACAGGTTCGGTTATGGCTCTCACTCACCGCAGACTCGTCAATAGTCCTGGAATAGTCGGTGTAGGTCCCATTCATGGCCAACGCGGCATTATTAGCGGTAACACAGTTTGTTGGAGCAGTATCCATGCATGCCGCTACCTCCTCAGAGCTGCCCGTAGCCAATGTCATGTCACCGACATTGGGTATTCTTGGAACAGGTGTATCCACACTACAGGATCCGCCACTGCCGAGCACCAAATGTCGTTCCATAGCCGCAACTCTGCGGTCAATGGTAGTGGTAACCTCACGCAACTTCTCCTCAACGTCCACTTGGCATGACACTGTATGCTTCAGGGCACAAACCTCACTCTGTAAATGCTCCATCTTGCTGAGTAAATTGGATACATCCAGGCTATTGAACGTCACAGGTGGCAGCTCATCCAGGAAGTGGGAGACAAAGTGTGGTATAGCTTCCCCACACTCATACCATACCATACCATTTTATTTATAAAGCACTTTAAACAGGAACAAGTCCACACCAAAGTGCTGGACAAACAAACACGCAACAGGCAACACAGACAATGAAGTACAACACGAAAAACATAAAAACATTGCAGATCATAAATCAAACGATCCAATACAAATCAGCTGGCATTGAAAGCGATGGAGTAGTAGTGAGTTTTTAACCGGGATTTGAAAACCGAGAGGGAGGGGCCTGTTTGATGAGCAGCGGTAACTCGTTCCAGAGTCTTGGGCCTGTTCCAAGATCATTCAGGACTTTTAATATATAACAGTGCATTTGAAGTATAAAGAAAAGTATACTAGTGGTATACTTTAAGTATACTTCAATAAACTAAAATATAGAGTAGAAGTACACAATAAGTACATTGGAAGTCTAATTAAAAGTGTACTACTAGTATACTTTAAGTATACTTCAATAAACTAAAATATGAACTTGAAGTACACAATAAGTACATTGGAAGTCTAACAAAAAGTGTACTACTAGTATACTTAAAGTATACTTTTTATAAACTAAAATTGTCCCAATTTAGTACAATAAAGTATACTTATAGTATACTACAAGTACACATTGAGAAGTATACTTTATATACTTATACTTGTACTCAAGTGTACTAGATAAAGTACACTTCAAGTATACTTCTTTTTGCTAAGGGCTAAATGGGTTGAAGAAAAACTAGCTTGTTTTATTCCTATTCAGCGAGTGTTAATGTGAACATTGTGCTCTTTAGGCCACACTTAAATAACATTTGTTAATTTGTCCATTGTTTATTGTAATTTAGCACAGGATGCTGTCTTGCACTATTTTATTAATTAAAAAAAGGGTTCCAGAGTGAGAAAAACCCATGTGCGGACAGCCTAAACACAACATTTGGAAAACCTACGAGCCCAATAATGGCATATCACATGTTTGTGTTTGTGTGGCAGATGTCAGTTTATCCACTACAGCAAAACCTTCGTACAAAAGTACATTAATTTTCACGCCACATAATTTAAGGCCCAAAGGGTTATATCTTTATTGAACTGAACTGTAATGAAGCAAATGTTTGAGAAAAAGATCAACAATACATATCAAATATAGTTTTTAAAATGTGGTGGTGTTGGTGGGGGGTGGGGAAGAATATTTAAGCGCTTTAAATATTATGATAGAAAATGTCCATTGGTTCATCCCCATCATGAAATTGTCCCATCATGTCCCAGTCATTGAATGGGCTCATCTCCCTGTCGACAGTAGTTTAATGTGACAAAAAAGAAGTTTCTCTTTGCCGTCAGTCAACATAAAGGATTTGTTTTTTGCACCTGTGATCACATCATAGAGTTATATAAACCACTAGCGGGCGCTCTGGTCACATGACCTTTCACTGCGGTTACGAAGGCCATTACCAAAACAGTCAAACGTCTACACTTGGCGTTTTGACTAAATAGCCCTGAGTAAGGGCTGACTATGTAAAACGGGCCTAAAATAATAAGAACATGTCTGTAATAGAGCCTAGCTGATATGGAAATTGTCGACTATCGCCAATACCAATATTGGAAGGGGATGGCGACTGCAGATCATTGATATAATGGCTGACTTTTTTTTGTTGCTTTGTCCACCCCAAAGAATCTAATTAAAGAGCGAGTGGAGCGGGTTTTGTTTATTTAGCACGGCTGTTAACAATCACAAAACTAAGCAAACCAGATCCGCACTATACCTAGTAGGAGTGCGAATCTCTGTGTCTGGAGAATCGATTCGATTCCGATTTTTGATGCAGCGACATGCTCGAAGCACCTACCAAGGGAGACATCCAGGGGGTATCCTTATTAGATGCCTGAACCACCTCAACTGGCTCCTCTTGATGTGGAGCAACAGTGGTTCTACTCTGAGTCTCTCCTGATAACTGAACTTCTCACCCTATCCCCAAGGGAGAGTCTAGCTACCCTGCAGAGGAAACTCATTTCAACCTCCTGTATCCATGATCTCATTCTTTCTGTCACTACCCAGAGCTCGTGACCATAGGTGAGGTTAGGAAGGTAGACTGACTGGTTAATGACATCTTCTTATCCACAGACACTGGTGAGTCTGTGCTGCTTGTCCTATTGGACCTTGCATCTGCTTTTGTCACCATCGACCATGAGATCCTCATTGCTACATTGGAGCAGTGGGTGGGCATCACAGGGTCAGCCCTCAATTGGTTCAGATACTACCTCTCTGACAGATCCTTTTGTGTTTCCATCAAATATTTTAGTTCTGCAGCGACAGCACTTAAATGGGGGGTTCCGCAGGGGTCCATCCTGGGTCCTCTCCTATTCTCTTTATACCTGCTGCCACTTGGTGCTATTTTCTGGGAACACAACACACCTTTTCACTTCTATGCTAAAGACTGTCAAATTTACTTCCCCCTAAGACAAAATGGTACATGCTCTATTCAACCTCTGCTCAACTGCCTGGCTGACATCAGGGACTGGATGGCTTTAAATTTCTTGTTTCCTTTAAAATAAGTCTGAAGCCATGTTGTTCCCTCCCAACTTCACAATCACAAACCACTGCATCAACCTTTCTGCTCTAGTCCTGTCTGAAAAACAAAAAGTCACAAATCTGGGAGTGATAATGGATCCTTCCATAAAACTCAACAGTCATGTAAACATGATCGTCAAATCTTGTTTTTTCTAGCTGAGGCGACTGTCTAAGCTGAAGCCCATATTATCCAAAAATAACCTGGAGACAGTAATACACATTTATTACATCTAGGCTTGATTACCGGTACTGCAATTCACTCCTGTTTGGTATCAGTCAGACACCATTGCACAATTACAACTGGTCCAGAACGCAGCAGCCCAATTTTTAACCAGTACAGGCAAAAGAGAGCACATTACACCAGTCTTGGCCTCCCTGCACTGGCTACTGGTTCATCTTTGAATCCATTTAAAAATCAATCAATCAATCAATCAATCAATTTATTCATTTCAAAATTTAAAAACACAAGAATACTGTTTACAAAAAACACAATATAAAATCAAAAATTCATTCATTCAACCTTTATTTATACAGGCTAGCCTCGTTGAGTCACGGGGACTCATTTACAAGAGGGACCTGTCTCACTCACACCAAACAACCATCCACTCTCACACTCACACCTAGGGTCAATTTAGAGTCACCAATCAGCCTAACAAGCATGTTTTTTGGTCTGTGGGAGGAAACCGGAGTACCCGGAGGAAACCCACGCATGCACGGGGAGAACATGCAAACTCCACCCAGAAAGGCCCCGGACCGGGATTTGAACCGGCAACCTTCTCGCTGAGAGGCAGCAGCTCTACCAGTTGTGCCACCGTGCTGCCCAAAAATACATGAAATGAAAGGAGGCAGAAGAAGAAAAAAATCTTGTTATATCTGCCCCTTCTTCAACAAAATTAATTCATACAATCAATTCAAACAGCAATCACAAAAATAAGATTATAAATGATTTCTCACATAATACCATATATAGTAGTTTGTATATGATTTAATTTATGAATATTTGTTCAAAATTTTTATTTTAATCATTTTCTTAAATAAAGATATTGATGATGCAATTTTAATATCAGGTTCCAAACCATTCCACAGTCTTATTCCTTGTACTAAAGTAGACCTACTCTTTAAACTGGTTCTGTGTTGTGGCATAACAAAAAGATCAGTTCCCTTGAGATTATAAGTACTAGTCCTTTTTACAAAAAGCATTTGGATATTTAAGGGTAAATTGAAATTCTGAGCTTTGTCCATCCATCCATCCATCCATTTTCGTCCGCTTATCCGGGGTCGGGTCGCGGGGGTAGCAGCCTAAGTAGGGAGGCCCAGACTTCCCTCTCCCCAGCCACTTGGAGCAGCTCCTCTGGGGGAATCCCAAGGCGTTCCCAGGCCAGCCGAGAAACATAGTCCCTCCAGCGTGTCCTGGGTCTTCCTCTGGGTCTCCTCCCGGTGGGACATGCCCGGAACACCTCACCAGGGAGGCGTCCAGGAGGCATCCTAACCAGATGCCCGAGCCACCTCAACTGGCTCCTCTCGATGTGGAGAAGCAGCGGCTCTACTCCGAGTCCCTCCCGGATGACTGAGCTTCTCACCCTATCTCTAAGGGAGAGTCCAGACACCCTGCGGAGAAAACTCATTTCAGCCGCTTGTATCCGAGATCTCGTTCTTTCGGTCATAACCCAGAGCTCATGACCATAGATGAGGGTGGGAACGTAGATCGATCGGTAAATTGAGAGCTTTGCCTTTTGACTCAGCTCTCTCTTCACCACGACAGACCGGTACAGCGCCCGCTTCACTGCGGACGCTGCACCTATCCGCCTATCGATCTCACGCTCCTTTTCCCTCACGAATGAGGGAAAACTGGAGCGTGAGATTCTGAGCTTTGTATAATACTAAAAGAATATTATAGTCAACCAAATCATAAAACTTCAACAACTTCAATTCGTAAAACAAAACATTTGATGGATGGCAGTAATGTTTTCTTGCTATAATTCTTATGGCTCTCTTCTGTAAAATAAAAATAGGTTTGGTTACAGTTTTGCATGCTGTACCCCAAACATCTATACAGTAAATTAAGAGCGGGAGTATAATCGTATTGTATAACAAATATAGTGCTTCATCATTTAGTAAATCTCTAACTCTATATAGCACTGCAATGGACCTAGATATTTTAGTTTTTACAAAATTTACGTGTTGTTTCCAAGACAACTTCTCATCAATAATTACACCCAAAAACTTCACCTCACTTACCCTGCATACTTCAAAATCGTCAATCTTAAAAAGAGCATCAATTGTTAGCTTTTTCTTACTAAATATCATATAATTGGTTTTAACTAGATTTAATGATAACATGTTTAACTTAAACCAATACTGTATTTTTACAAACTCAGAATTTATCAACTCAAACAATTGTTCCAAGTTTTTACCTGAACAAAAAAAAGTAGTGTCATCAGCAAAAAGAATACATTTAAGGATACTAGACACCTTCATTAAATCATTCACATATAAAATAAATAACTTAGGTCCAAGAACAGAGCCCTGTGGTACTCCAGATGATACATTTCTTAAATCAGATCTTACATCTTCAATTTGAACAAACTGTTTTCTGTCTTTTAAATAACTAGATATCCACTGTAATGCAGGTCCTCTAATACCATATTTTTTCAATTTATCAAGTAAAATGGTATGGTCAATGGTGTCAAATGCTTTTTTTAGATCGACAAATATACTTATACAATTTAGCTTGTGATCAACAGCTGTAGTAACTTGTTCCATTAATTCCATTAGAGCCATGGATGTTGACCTATTTGATCGAAATCCATACTGACTATTACTTAGAATGTTATTTTTTTCCAGAAAGTTGTCAAGTCTAATTACAAAAAGTTTTTCTAAAATTTTAGAAAACTGTGGCAACAAAGAAATAGGTCTATAGTTGTTAAATTCACTTTTATCACCATTTTTAAATAAAGGAATTACCTTTGCTATCTTCATTCTATCTGGAAAAACTCCAGTTGAAAAAGACAAATTACATATATATTGAAATGGTTCAATAACATGACACATTATTTCCTTAACCACCATCATATCTATGTCTTCACAGTCTTTCGATTTTTTGTCGGTACATCTGTTAACTACATTCATTATTTCATCTTTGTCAGTTCCCTTTAGGAACATACTGTTCACACAATTTTCAATTAAATAACTCACATTGTCCCCCATTTTTGGTATGGCAGCCGCAAGGTTGGGTCCAACATTCACAAAGTAATTATTAAATTCATTTACAATTTCAAGATCATCCTGTATTTCTTTGTTATTTACCACATAATGTTGGGAAAGATCCACGCTAACCTTGTTTTTCTTTTTTAGAACACCATTCATTACCCGCCATGTTGCCCTCATATCACCACCACATTTTCGTAACAATTCACTATAATACTCTCTTTTATGTTTCCGTATGATCCATGTTAACTTGTTCTTGTACACTTTATATTTGTTTTCCGCCTCGAGTGTTCTGGACTTCAAAAAACAAGAGTACAGATAGTTCTTTTTTTTACAAGCATTTTTTAAACCATTAGTCATCCAAGGTTGATTTATGTTAACCTTCTTTGTATTAATTTTTTGCACACAATTTTTTTTATACAAAACCTCCAGAATATTCATAAAGATTTCATAAGATAAATTCACATCGTCCACATACATAGGAGCAAGTAGTGACTTTTTACAGGACAAGGACATTGGCATAAAACATGAGGACATTTCAATCTGTCACACCCTGCCCAGTAAATCAGAACAAAATACTCCTGTATGTCTACAAATCGCTGAACAGTCAGATATATCTGGCATGAACTGAGTGCCGCGGACTAACCGAAGAGTCACCACCAGATGCCACGAGCCGAGCTGGCTGGCCAATATCGGAGCTACGATTGGAGGGGGCCGAGCGCAGAGCACGGACCTGAGAGCCGCCGTCTGGAGCCACAAGCGGAGCTAACGAAACAACCTCGGAGCTGCTGCGACCTGAGGGGGCCTAACGCCGCGTACGGACTGAAGAGCCGCCGACAGGTACCACGAGCCAAGCTAGTGCGCCGATCTCGGATTTGCTGCGACCGAAGGAGGCCGAGCACCATGCAAGGACCGGGGTACCGCTGTCTGGAGCCACAAGCTAGGTTAGCATCGGAGCTGCTGCGACCGGAGGAGGCTAGGCACCGTGTGCGAACCGGAGGACCGCCGTCTAAGCCAGGCTAGTGAGCCAACCTCTTCGAATCATCAGATCTGATTGCTGCGGGCTGCTGAGACCGTGATTTCTGGTCTGATATCATCTGATCTGGGCGCTTAGCCACAGTTACCATCATTAGGCCTGTGAGCCTCGTGGAAGGGCCATGTGGTTCAGCAAACAAACCACCAACCGGAGACCTGCTACCACCAGACCACAAGTACTGTAAGTAATGACAAAAAAAATGGACAAAAGAAACAAGAGTCGGTGAAAGATAAGTCAACAGATATGGAAGAAATTAAAAAATCGTTAAACTATATGAGTGCTGAACTCGCAAAATTATCATCAAAACAAGATCTCCTGACCGGACTGATAGAGGAAGTGAAACAAGTGAGAGATCTGCTAAGTAGCAAAGACAATAAAATAGCTGAACTGGAACAAAAAATAGATGACTTAGAACAATACACAAAGCGAGACAACTTGGTGATCACTGGACTAGAAGTTAGGCACCGGGCATTTGCAGCAATTGTTGCTGGTGCTAACACGACAGAGGATGCACCACAGGAAGAACTACAGACTCTGGAGGAGCAAGTAGTGACTTTTTACAGGACAAGGACATTGGCATAAAACATGAGGACATTTCAATCTGTCACACCCTGCCCAGTAAATCAGAAAAATTCAAACCATCTATAGTTGTCAGGTTCATTAGCAGGAAGTCAAGAAACAATGTAATAATGCAAGCAAAGAAACTGAAGGGAACAAATGTTTTACATAAATGAACATCTAACCAAAAAAATGGAAATAAAAAAGAAATATTGCACGTGAAGCAAGGTCGTTTAAAAATCAGAAAAAATAGCATCAACATGGACAAGAAATGGAAACATCTGGATCAAAGCGCATGAAGGGTCTCAGGCTAAAAAAAAACTGAAGTATCTGGAAAAACATAGATGAACTCAGGAGATGACAAAATATAAATCATTGAAACAACTCGCACACAGAATGGACATAATATACAGTGAAATGAACAAATACATTAGAACATGACAACATACAAAGACTCAGATATACAAATATATAATGTTGAAGATGTGATTGATACAAATTTTTTCCCCTTAATAAAAGATAGCAATATTATAATGAAGAGCCGTTTAATAGCATCAATATGACAAATGGAGGTCTCTCTATTATTCACTTCAATAGTATGTTTATGTTTATATTTATTGAATTTGTTAATTTTTTTTTACAAAAGAAACAATACAAGACAATCCCATAAATGATAATGTACAAAATATAAAAAAAATGAAAGGTAGCAGAAAGAAGAATAAATCTTATTATATCTGCCCCTTTTTTCCAACAATCAGATTAAACAATAATAATCTTCAACCAACAGTACAAAATGACTAACTCTTTCTAATTTTCTAACTAATACAATACACATTACGCTATTTCATATATTTTTTAACACATTCGTTTTGATCATTTTCTTAAATGTAGACCTTGACTTGGCATTTTTAACTACATTCTCCAAGCCATTCCATAATCTAATTCCCTGGATTGAGGTAGAACGTCCCTTCAAACTAGTTCTGAATTGTGGTTTTACAAACATCTCTGTCCCCTTAAGATTATAACAACTTTGTCTTTTAACAAAATGCATTTGGATATTTAAAGGTAATGCATTATTTTGAGCCCTATACATAACTGATAAAATATTATAGTCTACCAAATCATGGAACTTCAATAACTTCAGTTGATGAAATAATGTACTTGATGGATGACGGTAATGTTTTCTAGTGATAATTCTTACAGCTCTTTTCTGTAATACAAAAATAGGCTTTGTGATTGTTTTACACGCTTTCCCCCAAACATCAATACAATAGATTAAGTGTGGAACAATGATTGTGTTATACAACAAATACAGAGCTTTATCATTCAATAGGTCTCTGACTTTGTACAGTACTGCAATCGATTTAGCTATTTTTATTCTTACAGAATTTATGTGTTGTTTCCATGTCAGTTTGTCATCAATGATAACACCCAAAAACTTCACCTCACTCACTCTACAAATCTCAACACCCTCAATTTTGAGTGGAACATCAACAGTTTTCTTTTTATTACTGAATATCATGTAATTAGTTTTTTCTAGATTTAATGATAATTTATTTATTTTAAACCAAGTTTGTATCTTGACAAATTCTGTCTTTATCAATTCCAACATTTGTTCTATATCTTCACCTAAACAGAAAAATGTGGTATCATCAGCAAAAAGTACACATTTAAGGAGTCCTGACACATTTACCAAGTCATTCACATATAAAATAAATAGCTTTGGTCCAAGTACAGAGCCTTGGGGAACTCCACATGTGATATTACAGAGGTCAGATCTTACATCATTTATTTGTACAAATTGTTTCCTATCTTTTAAGTAGCTAGATACCCACTGTAATGCTGGTCCTCTAATACCATATTTGTTCAGTTTTTCAAGGAGAATGGTGTGATCAATAGTATCGAATGCTTTTTTTAAATCAACAAAAATACTGATACAATATTGTTTTTGATCGACAGCAGTAGTTATTTGTTCCATTAATTCCATGAGAGCCATTGATGTAGAGTTTTTTGATCTAA
>JBBPBX010060238.1:8022-21510 GCA_038048925.1 Garcialebias charrua
TGAGAGGAGGAGTGGAGAGTCTGATTGAAGGCTTGTCATTTTGGGAGCTGATGTTGTTTTGATGCTTGCAACCTTGTTTGCTGCACAGCCAAGACAGACTGATGTCTCCTCTTTTCCACACGACACTTCTCTGCGCAACAGACTGTAATAATCTTGAATTGCTAATAATTAAACCTTTGTGTGAAATACTGAATCATCAGCTTTAACCCAACCATCTCATCTCCATAATTATAATAGACGATAAAATTAAAGTTTGCACTTCATGCATGTTTTTGTTTTCCCACTCTGAGCATGGTGTTAACCCAGCATGCTGCTATCGAGATAACTGTGAGGTTTGCTTGTATAATGAGCTGAGCTCTTTTTGACCAACAGACTGTATCAATACATTTCAGTGTGTATAGATTTCTGTTGGTGTTAAGGACCATTTTTGTTCCAAACACGAGCAGTGATCAGGTTTTTCTTTTTTCTGAGCGGGTTGACATTTTAAGATGATGTCAAAATGAGGATATTTGTCACTGTGTCTTATCATTTCGGGCACAGCCCACCGACTTGGTCCTGAAATGTGAAAGATGCAATTAACAGAAAAAAACAAGCAGCACATTTTCTGTTATCAGAAGTGTTGGTAAGTGGGCCGGGTGATGTCATCCTCCATCAGCCAGTTGGGCAATGTCTTGAGGTCAGCGGGCGGCCTGTTGTGTTGCTAAGTGGTTGTTGGAAAACAAGCTCAAACTGATGCAACATGCTCTGTTAGGATCATCTTTACAAGAAGGGAACAACGTTTGATTTTGACTAGATTTGGGTATTAAAAGGACTTTATGTGCCCGCATGTTGCAGTCTGTTTGAAGTTTAATGATGCGCCTCTAGAGCCGGTTACGATTGGCCTCTGTGAAATTTGTGACTTCAGAAATAGAGGCGATCAGTGTCAGGTGTCACAACATTGTGTGTGTGCAGGTAATTGCACCCCTCTGTTAATGTGCAGCAGATGAAACGACTTTAGCCCTGGGCAGCTCTGATGCTTCAGACGAAGGCAATAAAGGCGTGAGAGTGGGAGGCTGAGAAAAGTGAGAAACTAAACTGCGTCAAAGGAAAATGAAACTATGACTACAAAAATACATCACAAAGACATGGAAACTTGGAAGGAACTATCAGAGTTCTTTGTACACAATGTGTGAGCATGAATACGAAAACAAATGGACATTCAAATTACTTTAAACATTGTATCATCCTGTAACTTTATGACCATTCATGTTCATTAGGGAACAAATCTCAACTGCCTTGTTTAACTGCTGAAAGATACAATTTTTAAATGTGGTTTTCCACAAAAAGTCAGTATATTAGAGCTATCTCAGCTTGAAATTGAAATATCAAATTTATTTATTTAACTCAAGGCCTTTATTTATGAAAAACTTCACATTTCAGTTTTTTTTAAATAGTTCTTTCTTTCTTTCTTTTCGAGGGAGACTAATGACAGGAATGAGAAACACCTGGAGTGATTAGGATTGGAGACAGGTGAGACAGGAGCTAAACATCAATGAAGAAAAACACTGTAGAATGCAGGAAACACAAGGATTAAAGAAATTACGGGACAAAACACAGATTCCCACAATACCCCCCACTCAAGTGATTGCACCTGACATCCCAAAAGAAAACTCTACATAACACAGGTGGGTGGAGGGAGAAAACGACAGGACGGAGGGCACAATGGGAAACACAAGGACCCAAGAAAGAAAAACCGACAGGATAAGAACCTGGGTAACCAAAAATAAAAAATAAATAAAACACCAACTCAAGAGTTAAGGTCAGGAGACCATTGAGAGCGGTACAGGTTTTCAGGTGGGTGGACCAGAGACCATCCAGAGCGGGACAGGTTGTCAGGTGGGCAGCCCGGAGATCGTCCACATTGGGACCGCATGTCTGGCGGGTGACCCAGACACCATCCAGAATAGGACTAGTGTTCAGGTGGGTGACACAGAGATCTTCCATCACAGGGAAAATGTGCTGGTAGGAAGCCAGGAGACCATCCAGAATGAGGCAAGAGGGGCATTCACCTGTACCCTCTCCGAATCAGGTGGACGAGAGGTGAAGTGGCCACAGAGGAGGTTGCAGTGGCAGGTGGAGAGATTACTGAGGAGGCTGCACCAGCAGGCATCAAGCCAGTAAAAGAGAGAGTTGCTGTAGATGATGAGACCAGAGGAGCTGCAGTGGACCATAGAACCAGGGGAGCTGCAGCACATGATGGGACCAGCGGGACTTTATCAGGTGACAAAACCATTGAGACTACAGCAGGCAATGAGACTACAGCAGGCAATGAGACTACAGCAGGCGATGAGACTACAGCAGGCAATGAGACTACAGCAGGCAATGAGACTACAGCAGGCAATGAGACTACAGCAGGCGATGAGACTACAGCAGGCAATGATACTACAGCAGGCAATGAGACTACAGCAGGCAATGAGACTACAGCAGGCAATGATACTACAGCAGGCAATGAGACTACAGCAGGCAATGAGACTACAGCAGGCAATGAGACTACAGCAGGCAATGAGACTACAGCAGGCAATGAGACTACAGCAGGCAATGATACTACAGCAGGCAATGAGACTACAGCAGGCAATGAGACTACAGCAGGCAATGAGACTACAGCAGGCAATGAGACTACAGCAGGCAATGAGACTACAGCAGGCAATGAGACTACAGCAGGCAATGAGACTACAGCAGGCAATGAGACTACAGCAGGCAATGAGACTACAGCAGGCAATGAGACTACAGCAGGCAATGAGACTACAGCAGGCAATGATACTACAGCAGGCAATGAGACTACAGCAGGCAATGAGACTACAGCAGGCAATGAGACTACAGCAGGCAATGAGACTACAGCAGGCGATGAGACTACAGCAGGCAATGATACTACAGCAGGCAATGAGACTACAGCAGGCAATGAGACTACAGCAGGCAATGAGACTACAGCAGGCAATGAGACTACAGCAGGCGATGAGACTACAGCAGGCGAAGAGACCAGCGAGACTGCAAAAGACAAAACTGACAGTGTGGTGGACCACTAGGGGGCTCTACTCACACCCAGTGGACCGAATGTGTTACAGGATGCTTTTATTGTGAAAGGTCCAGAGGACCGGATCAAAAAAGGCGTTCAATACTGGATCAACTGGACTTTATTTGTTGCAGAAAACGTTTCGACTTCTGTCCAGAAGTCTTTTTCAATTCTGAATGGAAGCTGTGAGAACGAGAAGTTTTATACAGGCTTACAAGTCACGCACCAACATATGAAATTGGAAACTGAAATAACACCACAAATTAACTAACATGCCCATTCTATTTAATGGGCCGGAGGTGGAGAGGACCAGAGGACCGGATGTTGTGTTGGTATATAAGATACAAGATACAAGAGATTTTTATTAACATTGCACCAGTTAACCAATACAACGTGATGATGTATACACAGTCGTCCAGAAGAGGGAGAGAATGTAAAGCTGCAGCATATTCAAACACATGACATGTTCTTCTGCGCGGCCGCTCTCATCCGTCTCCGGATGAAGGTCAAACAGATATGGAAAAAGGAAAAACACAATAGGTATCATTTGTGATATTCAAAAAAAGAATCTATCAAAGATTGCCTTAAGACACTCTATGATAAAGTCCCAAAAACTCTATCAGCAATAAGCACAACCAGACAAGACATTGTTGCAGTTTTGACGACATGCAAGGAGATCAAAGAGTCTGTGAGCAACATTCAGATAGCACAGTTCAGCAGTTGTCTCAGCTCGGCGCCTCCGAGCGCACCCACAGAGATCTCTGGGGGGGGAGGGGGGGGGGTCAGCAAGGTCTCTCAGCTTCACTCCAGGAGAATAGTTTCCAGCAGACAGCCTTCTTCTTTTTTCAAGGTCGTGCGGAAACCAGATTAGATAGGTCTTTTGTTTATCTTCAATCCAGGCCACAGTGTTCTTTTTGACTGCAGCCTTCCAAGTCCAGGTGCTGTTCAGGTCCAAAGTCGCCGAATCATATGAGGTTCCGAACTACGAACCCCCATCTGTGCCCTGATTGAGGCCGGGCGGCTGTAAACGAGTTCCAAAGCGCACCGCAGGTCCGCGGTGGTCTACCGCCGCTCCCATCGTGCGATTCAGTTCGTACAACAGCTGGGATGAGGAGCTCACAGCCCGGATCAGAGAATCTTGCTGATCAGGAAGTTTGGCCAGCGCGCCGATAGCCGCCGAAGCCTTCCTGAGCTTCCAGTAGCAGACAGCTCCGCTTACGCCAAAAAACAGAGCAGCTGCCACCAATATCCCAATAATCCACAAATCTTCCACGTCTTCGACAGACAAGACGGTCAAACACATGGGTTGCCACTGTCCCCACGAGTCCATCATGTATCCGACAGCGTGCGTGTCAGAGGGGCAGACCGCTTCTCCTGGCCCGGTCCGCTTCGTGGAAAAAATCTTATCTATAGATGAAACAGCCCAATTTATTAAATCCATCGCAAATTGGTTCGAGTGAGCGCTGAAGAGTCACAGACAAGACAAAAAGCAAGCAGGGAGGAGGAAAACTTAGGGAGGGTAGGAGCAAAAAGATATGCGACTTGCTTTGCCGAGAGCGGAAGTAGAAGGCGGTGTTGGGTGGTTTTCCCACCAGTAGAGTAGGAGTTGATTAAAAAGTGAAGAACTACATCCCGTCTCCTGTGTCGTCTCTTCACCACCTCCTACACTGGTGACCTACGTGAACTGAATATGACGACATCTGAAGGTCCAGCCAGCTCTCCTCAGCTGTCCGCGGTGGAACCCCCACCGGCGGCCCCGCTCGCTTTTGCGGTGGCCGTTAAAATCCCGGACTTCTGGCTGCACGCACCTCGGTCGTGGTTCGCCCACGTCGAATCACAGTTCGCTCTTCGCGGGATCTCTGCAGACGACACCAAATACCACCATGTGGTCGCTTCACTGGACCCATTGTCCACCCAGCGGGTAATGAGCCTGCTCGAAGACCCTCCTGCACAGGGAAAATACGACGCCCTCAAGGAGCTCCTTCTGCAGCGCTACACGCTCTCAGACGCGGAGCGCGCCGAGAAACTGTTTTCCCTCTCTGATTTGGGCGACGGCACAGCTCTCGAGCTCATGGAAGGCATGTTGTCTTTGAGAGGATCAACAGACTGTGAGTTTCTTTTTCTACACCTCTTCCTCCGCCGGCTTCCGGCTCCAGTGCGCACAGCCCTGGCCAACTCCCCGTTTCTGCAGCAGAAGGATTACCGCTCGCTGGCCCGCGAAGCCGACCGCATCCTGCTGGCTGCGAGGACGTTCGCGGTCCAAGCGGCGGTCCCCGGATCTCCAGCGGCGCCCGAGCTTCAAGCATCGCCCTCAGCGCCGGACGAGCCAGTGGTCGTAGCAGGAGTCGCCCGCAGGCGGTCAGGAGCTGCCTTTTGTTTCTTCCACCAGCGTTTTGGCGCCAAAGCACGACGGTGTGTCCCACCGTGCAGTTTCAAGCCGCAGGGAAACGAGTACGCCAGCGCCCGCTAGCAGTCGCGGCCGTTGGCGACAAGGAAAGGCTGCTTTTCATCGAAGACTCGAGGTCGGGGAGGCGGTTCCTGGTGGACTCCGGCTCGCAGAAGAGCCTCGTTCCCCCGACCGGCTCCGACAGGTTAGCAGAAGGCTGCGGGCCGCAGCTAACCGCGGCTAACGGCTATCCCATCAAGACGTTTGGCGAAAGGTTGGTGACTGTTCGTTTCCATGAACGGGACTTCCAGTGGAACTTTGTGGTAGCTGCTAGCTCAGTCCCTATTTTAGGGGCTGATTTTCTTTGTGCTCACGGGCTCCTGGTTGATTTAGCTAACAGACGTTTGATCGACGCTGTGTCTTTTTCGTCACTGCCTTGTGAGACGCGAGGAGCTGGGCCTTTAATGCATGCTAACTTTTTAGCTTCGGGTAATGTGTTTCAGCGTTTATTGTCTGAATTCCCCTCGCTGACTGTTCCTGATTTTGCAAACACAAACACAAAACATGGGGTCGAACATTATATTCCCACAACGGGCCCCCCGGTGTTCGCACGTGCACGCCGCCTTGATGCTACTAAGCTAGCAATAGCACAGGAAGAGTTTGCTAACATGGAGCGTTTAGGCATCGTGCAGCGCTCAAACAGTCCGTGGGCCTCCCCCCTCCACATGGTGCCCAAGGCAGATGGCAAATGGCGACCATGTGGGGATTTCCGCCGCCTTAATAACATCACAGAGAACGATCGTTATCCCATCCCCCACATCCAGGATTTTTCAGTGCACCTGGCTGGGACCTCCATTTTTTCTAAAGTAGATTTAGTACGGGGGTACCACCAGGTTCCTGTGCATGTGGAGGATGTCCCTAAGACCGCTGTTATCACGCCTTTCGGCCTTTTTGAGTTTTTGCGCATGCCTTTTGGTCTTAAAGGTGCAGCACAAACATTTCAGCGGTTGATGGATTCAGTCCTAAGGGGTCTGTCCTTCGTATTTGTGTACCTGGATGACGTCCTGGTGGCTAGCAGCTCGGCTGAGCAGCACTTGTCCCACCTCCGTGAGGTTTTTCAGCGCCTGGCAGCACATGGCCTGATTGTAAATACAGCGAAATGCCAGTTTGGGCTGCCAGTCATTGACTTTTTGGGCCACCGCATTTCTGCAAGTGGTGCCGTCCCGTTACCAAACAAAGTGCAGGCGGTGTCAGATTTCCCACAGCCCCAGTCTGTTAAAGCGCTACAAGAATTTTTGGGAATGGTTAACTTCTATAACCGTTTCCTCCCCAGGGCAGCACAACTGCTGCGTCCGCTCTATGGAGCGCTGAAAAAGAAAAAGCCCAACGACAGCGTGGACTGGACACCAGAACGCCTACAGGCATTTGGTGATGCTAAAGCTGCACTGGCCACTGCTGCCCTTTTGGCCCATCCATCCCCAGCGGCGCAAATAGCTTTAACAACCGACGCATCTGATGTTGCGGTGGGGGCTGTGTTAGAACAGCAGGTTTCCGGGGTTTGGCAGCCGCTTGCATTTTTCAGCCGTACGCTACGGGACAATGAGCTGAAATACAGTGTTTTTGACAGAGAGTTGCTGGCGCTTTACCTGGCCACACGCCATTTCAGGTTTTTCCTGGAGGGCCGCCGGTTCACTGCATATGTTGACCACAAACCCTTGGTGTTTGCGATGTCAAAAATTTCTGACCCCTGGTCTGCTCGCCAGCAACGCCACCTCGCAGCGGTGTCTGAATTTACTACAGACATTCAGCATGTGGCTGGAAAATCCAACGTGGTGGCCGACTGTCTCTCCCGGGTGCTGATCTCTCCCGTATACGTTGGCATCGATTTTTCTGCTATGGCTGCGGACCAACGTAGCGACGCAGAAATACTCGAGCTCCAGTCCGGGCCCACGGGCCTCGAGTTGGAGGAACGGCAGGTGAATGACGGAGGTCCCCTCCTGCTCTGTGATGTTTCTACTGGCAGGCCCCGCCCCCTGGTTCCAGTTTCATGGCGACGCCGCGTTTTTGACTCCTTACATTCCCTTTCTCATCCAGGTGTTAGAGCCTCGGTGAAACTGGTCAGTTCAAAGTTTGTTTGGCCCGGTCTGCGTAAAGCAGTTAAGGAGTGGGCAGCAGCGTGTGTCCCATGCCAGCGCGCTAAGGTTAACAGGCACACCAAAGCACCTTTGGAACCCTTCTCCATCCCAGGTCGGCGGTTTGATCATGTGCACGTAGACCTGGTGGGCCCTCTGCCTCCATCACAAGGTTTTACTCATCTGCTGACTATGATAGACCGGACCACCAGGTGGCCTGAGGTGGTTCCTTTGACATCCACGACATCTGCAGTGGTGGCCCGGGCATTTTTGTCTACCTGGGTGGCGCGTTTTGGCCCCCCTTCAGACATTACATCAGACCGGGGCCCGCAGTTTGTTTCTGAACTTTGGTCTACCATGGCCAAGAGTCTGGGGACTAACGTTCACAGGACCACCGCTTACAACCCCCAAGCTAATGGTTTGTGTGAACGGTTTCACAGATCATTGAAAGCTGCACTGCGTGCTGCATTGACCGGTGACAACTGGATTGACCGTCTTCCCTGGGTTTTGTTGGGTTTACGTACCGCAACCAAAGAGGACCTGAGCTCTTCCCCGGCTGAACTGGTTTTCGGTCAACCTGTGCGCGTCCCCGGTGAGTTTTTACCTGAGGTACCCTCACCACAGTTTGCTCCACCGTTGCTCCATTTTTCACCTCAGGAGGCCCCTTTTCGTGTCCCTGGCCCGGTACATCATTGTTTACCGCAGTCATTTGTCCCTAAGAGTCTGGAGTCCTCTAAATTTGTTTTTGTCAAACACAATGCACACAGGACACCACTACAGCCTTTGTATGATGGACCGTTTCGGGTTCTTCAACCAGGTCCAAAACATTTCCTTTTAGATTTAGGGGGTCGTACTGAGACTGTCTGTATCGATAGGCTTAAACCAGCTCATGTTGTGTCAGATGATCAGGTTGTTACGGCCCAGGCTCCTCGCAGGGGCAGACCTCCATCCACATTGTTAACGGACTGCTGTCCCCCTGCCAGAGACTCTCAACATCCATTGGAGCCCGAATCTTCTGCAGGCCCTCCTCGGAGCCCTCCGCTTCATCAGACTGGTTCTGCAGGGCCCAGGTTCAGCCGTTCTGGTCGTTTAATCAAACCTAAAATGCGGGACTAGTGATGGACCTTACTGGGTGTTCTGGGGGGGCGTGTGTGGTGGACCACTAGGGGGCTCTACTCACACCCAGTGGACCGAATGTGTTACAGGATGCTTTTATTGTGAAAGGTCCAGAGGACCGGATGTTGTGTTGGTATATAAGGCGGTGTTGGGTGGTTTTCCCGCCAGTAGAGTAGGAGTTGATTAAAAAGTGAAGAACTACATCCCGTCTCCTGTGTCGTCTCTTCACCACCTCCTACAACAGGACTGCAGCAGGAGATGCAGAGCAGAGGTTATCGTTGTTTTTCTTAGTTACATCCTAGATGTCATTACTATTTTTCTCTCACATTTTGTTGTTGGATGTAACTGGGACCCTGTGTACATAATCTCGTTTCATCACATGTACCACACGCGGTGCAAATGACAATAAAGACTCTTTGACTCTGACTCTGATCATCTCCTACAACAACTGAGGGGCACAGAGGATGTGACATCTTCTCCGGCACCAACTGAGAGGCACAGGAAAAGGATCATCATCCCTGACGCCCACAGAGGGCATGGAGGAGATGGAGCGTTGTCGCTGACATCCACAGAGACACAAGGAAGTGAGAAGTCATGGCTGACCTCCACAGAGACACTATAAGATGAAGCATAATGGTCAACCCCCACAGAGACACCGGAACATGAACTCGGCTGCTCCTTCAGCTGGCGAAGGTTCAGCTGCTAACTGGGAAAATCTCGACTGCTCCCTCGGCTGTGGAGATCTCAGCAGCTCCAGTTCAGGTCTGCCACTGACCCCTCTTGCAGCAGAGACGAGGAGGGCGGTGGGGAGGATTTGTGGTTTGAATTTCTCGCAGTAACTTGGTAGTCAGGGAGTGACAGACGCAGATGTGAAGTTACCATGATGAGCATAATGAGCCACTGGCAGCAGCTTTAACATTTACATTAATCTTGGTTCTCTCATACAGTTTGAACATCAAAACATGGCGTGTTTTTCTTAGTTTAGAGCATTACAAAGCCTGATAGTATCTGAAGGAGTAGCTGCATTGGCACCCTTCAAAATGTCATCAGAAATGTCCCAGCGTTTATTCTAATTGTGTTAAAGTCCTGTTTCTCTATAATTTGCTGTCACCAACGGCCATGAGGCATGATGTTCCTGCCTTTACTACTTTTTCCCCTTCAACACCTCTCTGCACTTTCTTTTCTCTTTTCACCATGTAATAAGGCATTCTGGCATTAGATTGGTTCCCTGAGGAAGACATACGCCCACAAAGATGTGAGCAATTGTTCCCCCTTCCTTCATTTGTCCTCCCNTCAACACCCACCCACTTCTCCCCTCTGTGTTTCTAATGGGCTGCTCAGTCAGGTGAAGTTTTCCAGGAGGGCCACTGAAAGTGAGACAGAGCTGACGCTTTGCTTTGATGGCCCTCGTCTCATCAACGTCCATCACCATTGATTACAGCACCAGCATACAAACACAGCGAAGGGAGAGAAACATGACAGATGAACAAATATCACAGAAATCCCCATAAATGTCCTGACATTCATTTTCATCACGGGTCGATCTTTGAAACAGACACACAAAAACATGAAAATCAGTTCAAGACCCATCAGCACAGTTCATGTTTTAAACTGAGATCACATTTTGATGACAACACGTGAAGTTATGGCTGTTTTGTTCCCCCTTGTGACTATAAGATGTTTTAGCTCTTGAAGTATGTGTGAAGGAGGACTTGCAGCTACAACCACACCATTTTTAACTCACTATTGGCCAAATTGACACAGTTACAGCTACATTATGTGTTTGCTAAGATTAATTATCTGTATCTACCATCTTAAACTGGGTTTACACCAAAGTGGTAAATGTAAAATTATTGCTCCAAAGTCTGAATGTTTCTAAATCATTTTCACTGAGATCTATTTTTCCTTCTGTCTTTATTCAGTATCTTTCTGTTAAAATAAACATTTTTTCTGCCTTTTCAGCTACTTTTTTAAGTACTGTCGTTTTCGTCTAATTTAAAAAAAATCTTTTACTGTCTTTTGTGATCATTTCAAATCCTTCAGTCTTGGGGTAAATCAGCATATCACTTGTTTACTCAGGTGATGTAACAAATGGGGGCTCATCCAAGATTTGAAACTTGGACTTCTCCTAAAAAATGATTGGCCATTTTGAAATGCTCCTGACCTCAGTAAACAAGTTGGACCTTATTTAGTAATCAGCACCTTGAAAGAAAACAGAAGACGGAGAGATGGAGACAAAGACAAAACTCGTTTTCAGGCATGTGAAAGTCAACTTTTGTCTGTTTGGATGTGAATTGTGATTTATCCTTTTAGGCGTAAACCTTTTTCACGATTAGTTGAGGAGATTTTGAGCTGCTGCTTTGAGGATTGTTGTAACCACGGAAAATTTAATAAGTTTACGCAGGCATCCAAATGTCAAAGCTAAAATTAGAGAAAGTGCCTCCGGCTTTTCTCGGATTTGGGAAATTAAAATAGTAAAGACGACAAGAAGATGCAAAATCTTTGGTGGCCTGGATTTAATGACTAACACAGACGCGACTGATGGAGCTTCCAATATTACCGTGAAAGAGATTTCACATGGAAGGATAGGAAAATGACTATATTCAACAGATATGATCTGAGAAGACTTTATTGCATTTATCTTCTGGAAACGCCTCGGTGAATAGAATGGATGTTATCACTTTTGGTTTTAAAAAGAAGTTGTTGAATTTACAGTTTTCATTTTAATTTCCTTCACATTTACTCTGAAACCATTCCATTTCCTGCTTCCTGTTTTCTTGCAATCTATTTCTGTTTCCCTTCATTTCCCCCTATAGTCCTTCCTTCTGTTGATGGATTTTAATGAAAGTGACAGTGAGCCCACCCATACACCCACTCTTCCAGATCACGCACACACAGAGAAATAGCAGCACACACTCATGAACACAATGACAGACATCTTCAATCCTGCATGGACTCATGCTCACAGACACAAATTCCCTCACTGACGTGCGTGCACATTCACACATCAGATTAACATGCTCAAATTAACACACTGTGACTTCTTCGTGCACACACAACCTGCTCCACCCACAGTTTCCACGGCTGCCTTTGTCCTTTTGTGCCCCTGTTTCCTCTCTTCCAGGCAACATTGATCAGAGTCAAACATCCAATTAATTTACACACTTTCGCTTCACTGCAGCTCTGTAGAGAGCAAAACACATAAACAAGGTGGCAACAACGTTTTATGAGAAACGCCGCAGTGGGGGGAGTGCAAACGCTCAGTCCAGAGAAAAATGGTTTAATCATGTTCACCCTGCAAGGAGGGCACTTTCCTCCCAGCATCTTTCTTTCCTCTTAATGGGAACACACAAACACGTTGCAGTGGTTTAAAGTAAATCCCCTCTACAGCTGGTGACTCATGTCACTGCGTCAGGGTTTGCATTGATTTTATCACAAAAGTTATGGAGGGAATTAGGCCCGAGACACTGGCTCAGGTTTTAAATTAGAGCCAAAGAAATATAAAGAATGATGAATAGAAAACAGTTTAAAAGGACAGCAGGAAACAGGAGGATAAATAAAGTTTGACTGCAGAAAGGACATGGAGGTAGAGTTCAGTGGCGACAGGTTCATGAGGATGGGGTTGGGGAGCCCCACCTAAAAATGTATTTGCCCCACCATGTAAACTATTTAAATTACCCTGATGCATGCTCAATAATCCAGGTAGAAACATCCAAAAAAGCTAAGTCTGGTCCTCTGGACATTCAAAAAACAAAACAAAACGAAGCAAAAAAACTGTAGAAACGTTTTGTCTTTCAGACGAAAGACGAAACGTTTCTACAGTTTTTTTGCTTCGTTTTGTTTTGTTTTTTGAATGTCCAGAGGACCAGACTTAGCTTTTTTGGGTATTTAAATTACCTTTTAACTGAGCTTGCTGTGTGTTTTGTTCTGTTTTCCCATTATTTTGACAACTTTAAATGGAATTTTAAATTAGGTTTAGTGATTCAGGTTCCCAGTTACACATTCAGTCAGATTCCCTGTACACACGTAGCCGTTTATCATTAAAACCGAACAGTTTAGCGTGCGGTTTAGCCTTTCATCCACACGTGAACGCCGGTTGATGTAACTATAAACGAATAATAACAAAACTCCGGCCAAAGTGAAGATTTGAGAACTCTCCGTTTTCGAGTCTGCTTGTGGACTTTCAGAACGGAGCTTTCTGTTCCAGCTGTACCGGCAAAACTGGTTCTGCCGGTCCAGCTGGAGCGGCACTCACGTCACATAATGCTCTAAAAAAAGCACTAAAAAGTCAACATACCTGCTCTGACATGATTCCTAGTCGACATTTTCCTGCGTTTTATTAATTTTGTACTCCAACACGGTATTTAATAGTAGTTCAACCTCACGGTCTGTCCACACAAACGAAAGAAAATAAATAAATAAATAACAGGAAGTGTGGCTGCATGAGTTGAAGGGTTGTGACAGCACTACACTGCCACCTATGGGTTCAGCATATTCATTACAACTTTACAACGTTCTGTGGTGAAAAAAACGGGACATGTAAACAAACATTTTAAATATTCGAACATGTATGGACAGAGATATTTTTTGTGTGCAAATATTCGTTTTTCAAACACCAGGCTATGTGTGTACAGGGCCTAACCCTGTACACACGTAGCCGTTTATCATTAAAACCGAACAGTTTAGCGTGCGGTTTAGCCTTTCATCCACACGTGAACGCCGGTTGATGTAACTATAAACGAATAATAACAAAACTCCGGCCAAAGTGAAGATTTGAGAACTCTCCGTTTTCGAGTCTTCTTGTG
>JBBPBX010060239.1:0-12360 GCA_038048925.1 Garcialebias charrua
ATCAGCATCAGTAAGGGCCTAAGAAGTGCACTAGTTTCTGCCACCATATTTGTTACTTTGTCACTGTCAATGGACATAAGAAGTTCTTTCTATGCCTCCAAATGCTCCTGGTTAAGTGTGCTTTGTAGTCTATTCTTGATGAACTTGAGAGTAGAGAAGCTTCTTTCACATGCAAACTGAGACAATGAAAGGGTCAACAAATATTTGTATGCCAGCCCTATAACTGGGTTATAGGGCTGTATATAATCTGTGAAAAGGTTATACTGTGTCAATATAAGGTAAACACAGATAACACAGTTTCTGCAAGAAGAACAAGCCCTGCTTTCAAGTTCAAGCTCTGGTTCAACTGAGCCCTCCTGGCCACCCTGTTCCATCTCAGTACCTGACAGTGGACTCTTCCAGAGGGGACTTCTTGAGCATATCCCACTGGGATGCTGGACTGGACAGCTTTGTGTGTAAAGTACTCACTGTGGCTCTCTCATCAAATCTAAGCAGATTTTTGCTGATTTCTTGAAGTGCTGAGCTCTTGAGTCCTTTAAGCCTTATCTCTGAAAAGTTTTTAGGGTCAAGACAAGCAAAATCAGAGACAAGTTTGGCATTGGTTGCAATATGTATGCATATGCATGAGTTTATTTTTATTTGTCTATTAAATGTGTTGCTTTAACATTTTTCTGTCTCCTGTTTTCACTTCACCTCATGCATTTCTGCCTCATTACGTAAATAAGGACTTGTGTGGATTAAAAAAAAAAATTTAATTACATAACACAAGTCATCTAAGAGTAAAAGTAAAAACAAAAAAATATATATAGGCCTACCGGTATTTTAAGCACAGTAAAATGTAAAATTATGAATTAAAATATATAATTTGTTGGAACTAAGCTGGAAGAAAAAAACATGATGGTCAATTATTTTAAAACATGAGATAAAGTTCTAAAAAAGCCAAGTCTGGTCCTCTGGACATTCAAAAAACAAAACAAAACAAAGCAAAAAATGTCCAGAGGACCAGACTTAGCTTTTTTAGATTTTTCTACCTGAATTATTGAGCATGCATCAGGGTATGAGTTCTCTTTTAATTTAAATTGTCCTTTGACGTTTATTTATTTATTGGTCAATTTATATATTTCTGCTTTTATTTTTAATTAAGCTATGTCCGTTTAGGTCCCACTTGACTTTCATGCATGTTTAGTGACATAGTACAACGTTGTGACATTAGCTTAATTTATTATGCTAGTTTTTAATTTTTATCATTACCTGTTGCTTCTTCTGTCTGTCTCTTTGACAAAATGTCTGTAAGCTTTGCACATTTGGCAGCTTCCTCCTGTAACGCCTTTCTTTTCTTCAACCTGACTTTTTCAGCTCCACCTGCCTCTTCCTGTCCATTTTTATTGCTAATTAGCAGTTTGGACTCCGCGCTGCTCCATCACCTGATGTTTTGGAAAATACGTGCTTCGGTCCTGGGTTGGACTCAACCAACGGTGAACTTTCAGGGGTGTTTTTTATCAAATGGTAGCTCCCAAGCTGCCGGCCCAGTGCGGCGCAGTCTCTTAAAGGGATCAGCGCTTTAAGAGGCTGCAGGCTGCAGTCTCTTAAAGTGATCAGCGCTGTCCCTCCCTTTAAGAGGCTACAGTCAGGGACAAGTCAATATTGAGCAGATTTATTCAACCGTCATCATTTTCCCCGTGCGCCTATCGGCCCATTCATGACGCGGCCCATCGGGATTTCTCCCGAACCTCCCGATGGCCACTCCGCCCTTGCTGCAGAGTGATTCTTTGATGGTTAAATGTCCAGAGTTACACCATCTATCATTCACAAACATAGCCAGACCCCCTTCTCTCTTCTTACTCTCTCCTTCATTCTGTCAGCTCGGCGTAAATGAAAGATGAACCAAGTTTATGTGAGCATCTGGAGTTAGCGCTGTTAGCCACGTCTCCGTCAGGCAGATGAGGCTGGTCTCTCGGTAGCTCCTTTGATGTCTAGTTAGCCCCGATAGTTTGTCCACTTTGTTATGAAGAGACCTCACATATCCTATAATAATGGATAGGATGACAGGTCTCTACCTTCTGCCCTGGTTGTGACATCCGATTCACGCCCGTCTCCCTCGTCGCTTCTTCCTCAGGTCACGGGAGATATCGGGTTGTTCAGCAGGGGGACGCACCACAGAGCTACCTAATGCTAGCAACTGGTCCTGGGTGTGAACAATGGGAGCATGCTCACTCATGCCTTCTCTGGATGAAAAAGCCGTAAAAAAGGAAAATAAAAAGAGAACTGTCCATAGAAAAGTCAGTTCCATAGTTGGTGCAAAAGATTAGGACAACATAAACACACAGCACTCCTAATAAACTAAAGAAAACCAGAAAAATCACAGAGTACGAGTAGAGCTGCTGAGACTGGCTGCATGCTCTTGCGGCGCTGTAAGAGAAATGATTAAATGAATACATGAGCTCTCTAAAAAATATAATTTTGAAATAAAGTTATTTTAATGGAGAAATCAGTCTAACAAATAAAAGATCTCGGATACAAGCGGCTGAAATGAGTTTTCTCCGCAGGGTGGCTGGACTCTCCCTTAGAGATAGGGTGAGAAGCTCGGTCATCCGGGAGGGACTCGGAGTAGAGCCGCTGCTTCTCCACATCGAGAGGAGCCAGTTGAGGTGGCTCGGGCATCTGGTTAGGATGCCTCCTGGACGCCTCCCTGGTGAGGTGTTCCGGGCATGTCCCACCGGGAGGAGACCCAGAGGAAGACCCAGGATACGCTGGAGGGACTATGTTTCTCGGCTGGCCTGGGAACGCCTTGGGATTCCCCCAGAGGAGCTGCTCCAAGTGGCTGGGGAGAGGGAAGTCTGGGCCTCCCTACTTAGGCTGCTACCCCCGCGACCCGACCCCGGATAAGCGGAAGAAAATGGATGGATGGATGGATGAAATAAAAAAAATGTATTTAAGTTATTTTGTGCAGTACAAAATACACATTTGGTATATATTTTTTTAGATATAAAATTACAATACATAATTTGATTGCACTGAAAAGTTATGGAGATGGTTAAATATTTGTATGACTATATCTGACTCAAGTCTTGCCTAAAATGTTTTTTTTTTCATAAATATATTGAAAACACTAAAATGACAAATATAAACTACAGAAAAGCTCACGCTTCCTTACAAATCCCCTTTGGTCCAAATGGTTCAGGTTAAAGTTTTTGTATAATGCTTCATTAGAGAACACTGTGAACTTTGACTAAGAACATGGACACAGTGTATAGTGTTATGACTATACTATACTGTGTAATTGTGTATGTGGTGGTGGGTGGTAAGAGTTATTGTGCATTTATCATTATCGAGGTGAACTGGTCAATATATCGTGATATTGATTTTAGGCCATATTACCCATATCTACATACGTCCAAAAGGTGAAAATCAAAGTCAAAGTCAACTTTATTGTCAGAACTGCAATATGCCATATGCCATAAAAATAATAATTCAGATTTATAAAACCGTGTGCACGCACACCTTCAAGCAATTGTCCTTTATCACTGCTACACCTCAGTTTGCACACAAGTCCCGCCTCAGGTTCTACCTTCTACATTCCCACACTCAACCACAAACAGTCAATGCAAAGTATCTCATGAATATTAAGGTGTAATTAAATGAGTCAGCTGATCAATGTCAACAAAACTGATTGGCTAGCTCAGACATGCTCCATCATGCGTCTGGAGGATGACGGGTGCTGACTACTGCTTACATGAACAGATTGTCCATAATTTACATATTTTCCCTCATTTTGCAGGTATACAGATGTTTAGAGCAATCTCACAGACTTTTTCTCAAAAACTCGGCTTCAAATTTCTTTTGTCTCAGAGACTGTAGGACGTTAAAAAACAATAGCTAAAATTAAATAACCTAACCATTACCCCAAAGAGGGAGGCCAAGAAGGCGATTGATGGTTGGATGGAGATGTGTGAACTTTTAAGATTTAAGTTGGCTCAGAAGCTCTTTTGTATTTGAAAGGTCCTTATGGTTCAACAGCAGAAGTATAATACTGTTAAAGCTTATGATAAAGTGAATCTAAAATATAAGTTTGATTATTAAGTTAAATTACATATCTCAAATAGGTATTTTGACTAGTCAAAATATAATTAGAGATATCTTAAAAAACAAATGACTAGTCATAATTCAATTTTAGGTAACTGGAATGTAAGTGTTGTGAATCAAATTTTATGTTAAAATGGCTTGCCATTGCCAGGTGAGGGACCAGACAAAGTGCAACCCAAAGACCCCAATGATGAGTTCAATTAATGGAATCAATTTTCCCTCGCCCGGACGTAGGTCACCGGGGCCCCACTCTGGAGCCAGGCCCGGAGGTGGGGCACGTTGGCAAGCGCCTGGTGGTCGGGCTTTTACCCATGGAGCTCGGCCAGGCACAGCCCGAAGAGGAGACGTGGGTCCCCCTTCTCATGGGCTCACCACCTATGGGAGGGGCCAAAGGGGTCAGGTGCAATGTGGGATGGGTGGTGGCCGAGGGCGGGGACCCTGGCAGTCTGATCCTCAGCTACAGAAGTTGGCCATTGGGACATGGAATGTCACCTCTCTGGTGGGGAAGGAGCCTGAGCTAGTGTGTGAGGTTGAGAGGTTCCAACTAGAAATAGTCGGACTCACCTCAACACATAGCTCTGGCTCTGGAACCAGTTTCCTTGAGAGGGGTTGGACACTCTTCCACTCTGGAGTTGCCCCTAGTGAGAGGTGCCCAGCAGGAGTGGGCATACTTGTTGTCCCCCATCTTGGTACCTGTACGTTGAGGTTCACCCCGGTGAACGAGAGGGTAACCTCCCTTCGCCAACATGTGGGGGGACGGGCTCTGACTATTGTTTGTGCATATGCGCCAAACGGCAGCACAGATTACCTACCCTTTTTGGAGTCATTGGAGGGGTATTGGAGAGTGCGCCTCCTGGGGACTCCCTTGTTCTACTGGGGGACTTCAACGCTCACGTGAGCAATGACAGTGAGACCTGGAAGGGTGTGGTTGGGAGGAATGGCCTCCCTGATCTGAACCCTAGTGGTGTTCTGTTATTGGACTGCTGTGCTCGTCATGGATTGTTCATAACGAACATCATGTTCAGGCATAAGGGTGTACATATGTGCTCTTGGCACCAGGACACCCTAGGTCGCATTTCGATGATCGACTTTGTTGTCGTCTCATCTGATCTACGGCCGCATGTCCTGGACACTCGGGTGAAGAGAGGGGCGGAGCTTTCCACTGACCACTACCTGGTGGTGAGTTGGCTCCGATGGTGGAGGAGGATGCCGGTCAGGCCTGGCAGACCCAAACGTTTGTGAGGGTCTGCTGGGAACGTCTGGCAGAGTCTCCCGTAAGACGGAGCTTTAACTCCCACCTTCGGGAAAGCTTTGAACACGTTCCGAGGGAGGCGGGGGACATTGAGTCTGAGTGGGCCATGTTCTGCGCCTCTATAGTTGAGGTAGCTTATCAGAGTTGTGGCCGCAAGGTTGTTGGTGCCTGTCGTGGTGGCAACCCTCGAACCCGGTGGTGGACACCGACAGTGAGGGATGCTGTCAAGCTGAAAAAGGAGTCCTATTGGGCCTTTTTGGCCTGTGGGACCCTTAAACACTCCAGAAGCAGCAGATAGGTACTGACAGTCCAAGCGGCATGCGGCTTAGGTGGTTTCTGAGGCAAAAACTCGGGCATGGGAGGAGTTTGGAGAGGCCATGAAGAATGACTTCCGTACGGCTTCGAGGCGATTCTGGTCCACCATCCGGCATCTCAGGGGGGGAAAGCGGTACGCGACCAACACCATTTATGGTGGGGATGGCGTGCTGTTGACCTCAACTCAGGATGTTGTGAGTCGGTGGGCGGAATACTTCGAAGACCTCCTCAATCCTACTGGCACGTCTTCCACTGAGGAAGCGGAGCCTGGGGACTTTGGGTCGGGCTCCGAGGTGGTTAAAAAGCTCCGCGGCGGCAGGGCTCCGGGGGTGGATGAGATTCGCCCTGAGTTCCTTAAGGCTCTGGATGTTGTGGGGTTGTGTTGGCTTACGCGACTCTGCAATATCGCGTGGACATCGGGGGCAGTTCCCTTGGATTGGCAGACTGGAGTGGTGGTCCCCCTATTCAAAAAGGGGGACCGTAGGGTGTGTTACAACTATAGGGGGATCACACTCTTAAGCCTCCCTGGTAAGGTCTATTCAGGGGTTCTGGAGAGGAGGGTCCGTCGGATAGTCGAACCTCGGATTCATGAGGAGCAGTGTGGTTTTCGTGCTGGTCGTGGAACACTGGACCAGCTCTACACCCTCAGTAGGGTCCTGGAGGGCGCGTGGGAGTTTAACCAACCAGTTTACATGTGCTTTATGGACTTAGAAAAAGCATTTGACCGCGTCCCTCGGGGGGTTCTGTGGGGATACTCCGGGAGTATGGGGTACCAGGCCCATTGATATGGGCTGTTAGGTCCCTGTACGACCGATGTCAGATTTTGGTCCGTATTACCGGCAGAAAGTCAGGCTCATTTCCAGTGAGAGTTGGACTCTGCCAAGGTTGCCCTTTGTCACTGATTCTGTTCATAACTTTTACGGACAGAATTTCTAGGCGCAGCCAAGGTGTTTAGAGGATCCGTTTTGGCGACCTTAGAATCGCTTCTCTGTTTTTTGCAGATGATATGGTCCTATTGGCTTCATCAGATCGTGATCTACAGCTTTCGCTGGAGTGGTTTGCAGCCAAGTGTGATACGGCCGGGATGAGGATCAGTTCCTCCAAATCCGAGGCCATGGTCTTGAGCCGGAAAAGGGTAGCATGCCCTCTCCGGGTCGGGGAGGACGTCCTGCCCCAAGTGGAGGAGTTTAAGTATCTCGGGGTCTTGTTCACGAGTGAGGGAAAACTGGAGCATGAGATCGATAGGCAGATAGGTGCAGCATCCGCAATGAAGCGGACGCTGTACCGGTCTGTCGTGGTGAAGAGAGAGCTGCGTCGAAAGGCAAAGCTCTCAATTTACCGATCGACCTATGTTCCCACCCTAATCTATGGTCATGAGCTTTGGGTTGTGACCGGAAGAACGAGATCTCGGATACAAGCGGCTGAAATGAGTTTTCTCCGCAGGGTGTCTGGACTCTCCCTTAGAGATAAGGTGAGAAGCTCAGTCATCCGGGAGGGACTCGGAGTAGAGCCGTTGCTTCTCCACATCGAGAGGAGCCAGTTGAGGTGGCTCAGGCATCTGGTTAGGATGCCTCCTGGACACCTCCCTGGTGAGGTGTTCCGGGCATGTCCCACCGGGAGGAGACCCAGAGGAAGACCCAGGACACGCTGGAGGGACTATGTTTCTCGGCTAACCTGGGAACGCCTGGGGATTCCCCCAGAGGAGCTGCTCCAAGTGGCTGGGGAGAGGGAAATCTGGGCCTCCCTACTTAAGCTGCTACCCTCGCGACCCAACCCCGGATAAGCGGAAGAAAATGGATGGATGGATGGATGGCTTGCCATAAACTGTCATTAAACAGGGGTTTAGGCCTCCGTTTCCAGTTGTCCCACACTTAAAATGCTTTTATTGTGAGCATTACTCTGCCCTCTGTCAACAAAAGGGATTATCTGTGTACAATGACCAATCGTAAGACTGACAACTTCTGCATGTAACCAGCTGTTTTGATTGTCATCATTAACTTGTTTACCCACCATGTGGAGGCACTGTTTATATGGTTGAGTTTACCTGAACTGCTTAAACTGAAGAAGTCTCTTGAAAAAGAGGTGAAACATTACATTAAAGAATCTGTCCAGAAAACTTACTCAGTCTTATTTTATTTTACCTGAATTACTGAGATACATCAGGAAATTAATAAAGGTTTACATTTAAAGTGTAATTAACACTTTGTACTAAAACATGATGCACTATAGAGAAAAGATGCAGCTGGAATTGATTGTATTTCTTTTAACAGGGCCAACAACATCAAAACAAAAACAGCAGATTGACTCAAGGTATTTGTGAAACTATTGGTTTTATTTTAACAATTATAATTGTTCATGGAAGCTTTATATGTTTTAGACTGTTGGCATATTTTTCTCTATGGGTAACTTTAATGCTAGTTATATTATTTTGTAAGTACAAGAATAGCATATGTGTTTGCACATATGCATATTTGTTATACTGAGAGGTGTGGTGTGGAAAAGAGGAGACATCAATTGGGTTTTGCTGTGCAACAAACACGTCTGGTTTAATGTTTTCAGGCATCAAAGACAACATCAGCTCCCAACATGGCATGCCTTCAATCAGAGACTCTTCCCCACTTAGCAGTCCACTCCTATATATATACCCAGTCAGACCCGCCTTCAATTCAGATTGGCCAGTCATCTCAGCCTTCCAGAATGGAAAAGACAACAAAGTTAATTATCACAAACAATCTAAACAACAATTATTGTTAATGGAATATTTGAGCAAACATTTAATATGCAGATGAACAATGAACAATGAACAATTTACTATTCAGATTATGCTTGTAATTGAATATTTTGATTTTCAGTTCTCCACCAATCAAACTCCTGCTCTCATCAGTTCACTTCCTATATAAGAGCTGGGTTTGAGACGGGCTTCCTCTTTAGCTGAAACACAAGATGGCTGCCACAGAGGACACACCCACATGGTAACAAACATTTCAGTGTTACTTTGACACCCAACTAAATGTTCACCACCCCACACAGGAAGTAAAACAAACAAGTTAAAGAAGAACTTAGTGCTTTTTAACAATATTTTTGTTGTATAAATAACATGCAAACACCTGACAACAGTTTTGAAAACTGCATTTTATTTTATTTTATTTTATTTAACCACAAAAGTCAAAGTGCAAGTTTGATAAATGACAGCATTTATTTTCATTTGAGTCAGAAGAGTCAAAGTATGGGGTTGTTTGACTACTGCTGTATTTTAGTTTTTACCAAAAATGTTTGGGAAACAGTTTTACTGCTTTTCAGTTAAAACATCAAAATGCTTTGTAAGGCAGCATCCATTATTTGATCAGATTAAAATGATATTCATTCTGTTTTCAACTGTTGGGACAATTTTTGATTAAATCTGAGTTTCTGAAATGGCTTAATGTTGTAGTTTTTTTCCATTGGTTACGTATGGTGCTAATTTTGACATGGGTGGTCCCCACGAGGAAGCAAAATGTCAGGTCAAAAATCAAAATGGAGTGTTTTCAAAGTTTTAAGTCATGATTTTTTTACTAATTTCTTTTTATGAATTTATCAATTAAAATCAGATTTTTAAACCATTCAGAAATGGTGGACCCCATCAGGCATGAGTATGTCAGTGGTCCCCACGAGGTAATAAAAACAAGTATGTGTGTGTGCTCGCACGCGTGTGTGTGTGTGTGAGACAACTGTATATTTTGACACAGCTGCTTTTCTTAGCTGTTTTACAACTGAATCAACTGATTTCTTTATTAGATTATTAAAATTTGTCTGAGTGCATGTTAAGAGACACTGAGTGTACATGTTACCATGAAAAAAAAAACTATTTAATTTTTAGTTTTTATATTTTTGCTTTATACAGCTGATGCAAGTTTTTTTTTGTTTGTAGATCAACAGCAATGAAGATGGTTAGTTCAAGGTCCATGAAGCTGCTGAGATCGGAGCGGTGGCAGCAGAGAAAGTGTGCATAAATACCTTGAATTTTACTTTGAACACTCTTTGCCACTCCAGACAAAAAGGCGTGAGAACATGGAGACAGAATGTGCACAAGTTAAAACAAAGAACGTATAGAAAAGAAGAAGACGGGAAGAAGATTTCTGATGAGGAGGAAAAGATGGAAAACTGTTCATGGAGTGGAAGGAGGTGTTCAGGAAGTAATTCATTATGAAATGTAATGTTGTGAGGCTGGGATGAGACTGTTGTCCGTCTAAAACTGAACCTAATGTTATTTTTCACATGTTATGCTTTTAGTTATGACAAAGTTTCAAATATTTCCTGCTTCATACAGTAAGGACAAAAATGTAATTGTATATCCTACATTGCACTGATCAATGTAACTTTTGCAAAGAAACTATATTTTAGCCCTAATCATACATTTTTTTCTAACCCCAACCAAATAATTGTGTTTGTATACCTCCTGTTGTGTGAGGGTTGTGTTCCTAGTGTCTCCCTCTTGTGATCTGTCAGCTCCTGCGTTCCCACCTGCTCCTGACTGTCTTCCCCCCAGGTGTTTGTCTTTGTCTGTCCTTAGCGTGTGTCTCTGTGTTCCTTGTTGTCTGGGCATTGTTTTAAATGGCGTCCTGTTTTCTGCCTCCCTCCATGTCTCCCTGATGTTCATGTAAGTTTGCTGCCACGCCAGCCTTTTCTTTTTGTTTAATACATCAACTTAATTATTCATACCTCCTGAATTCTCTGAGTCCTGCTGTACTTTAGGTTCAACCACCACCAGATTGTAACACGTGGGAAAGTAACACGAGAAAGCTCCAGCAGAACTAGGCTCAGGACGAGCAGTAATCTGCTCCGACCGACTGGGTTTGAAAGGACAGGAAGGAGAAACAGACACAGAATGGCAGATCCAGGTGCACCTTCTATAGGAGGACAGAAAAATAAAATAAACACACATTAAGTACAGAAATAATAACAAATACAAATTGGAGTAGAGCAATAGACTGTAACAGAGGGAGGGAGTCAGTTTGTCCTCCAACAGTCTAAGCCGATAGCAGCTTGACTAAGGGATAGCTCAGGAAACCCAAGCCAACTCTAATTATAGGATTTATCAAAAAGGAAAGACTCAAGCCATTAAGATGACCAATGGAAATGTGACCCGTCAAAACCGACGACCCCTTCAACTGTCGATCAGCAGCAGTGCACCATTCCAGCCACACCATGGCAGGACTGTACAACTAGGGTGGTGGGTCCCCAGGAACCACCAACGAGCCACCTGTCACCATTCCATGTCCTGGGGTCTCCCCTTGGCTCAAGCACACATGAGAATCACTTCAAGGGTGTTTGAGGGAAAAAAGTGTCCCTTAGATTTAGAGACTAACTGTGTTCCTTCAAAATAATCCCTTATCAATGTCGTGATGTCCTGTATTCTGAAAGCACTGTTCCTGTATGTTCAGAGGTAATGTGACAAATAAAATAAAATTGAGTTGTCAAAAATCATCACATTGACATCAAAGTGATTATTTTACTGTTATGGGTCCGAATCATAACAAATATTGAACATGAGTTATCTTCAGATACATGCATTGAAGTTAATTTATAATGTTGCTTATGTCTTGCTAACTTTATTTTGTTCTTTAAAAAAAATAAACAAAGGGATAAAAGGGAGATTTTTTTTAGATTTGATTTATTGTCGTAGTAAGGCTATATCTGAGGCCATATAGCCTATGGGTACCATAAAAATGATGTAAATATGAGGAGTTGAACACAACTCTAGTACACTCCTGCTGTTGTGCAACAAAAGCCGTTCATGTTCCAGAGATCAAGTCTTCTTACCTCCAAATTGGACCGTTTGTCCCAGCCAGTACTTTGACAAGAAGACAAAAGTCTTTGTCCTGTAAAGTCTAATGACAAAAAATAATAATAATAATAAGAGGTCTGATTTGTATCATTTTCAACCTTATACACCCACTCTTTCTTAAAACTGCATACTGGTGTGAAAGAAGACTAAGAATAATTTTAAACCTCTACAATTCTGCTTAACCCCATTTGTGTAGTTGGTCATTGTTTTTGCAAATGTACAACACTTGTGTGAATGTGAAATGAATATATGTATTTAAAGCATTAATATTCTACAATATGCCAAGGCTGCAAAATCAAATAAATAATAAAATTAAATTTAAAGATGTAGATAATTTGCAAAGAGATTAAAAAACACTAAAGTGAGCTCATCCAACTTTAGCTTGAAGGTTTTAGGGTTAAAACAAAAACATCTATGCAAACTAGTACTTTTTTAAAAAGTATAATTAAATAAACTAAAGATAAATGAAGCAACCTAAAGAAAAAAACGAAAACCAGTTTTTAAATATAGAATTACTGCTTCTTCTTTTTTTTTGGTCTGACAACAGGAAGACTTTAAACTTAGAATAGCACACATGGGCAGAAATGTCTCGCTGGTGAAATGAGGTAATGCTGAAACTGTTCTGTTTGAATCTGTAAGTAAAAAACATGTTCTATCTGTTACAAGTTCATGTTAACATGGTGGTTTAAAACATGCAGATGCTGTAAATGATACATTGTTGCAGTTACTACAATAGTTTTTACAATCTAATGTTTAATGTATCTCAAACTGCAAAAAACAGAATTACCTAAATAATAGTGTGTGTGTGTGTGTGTGTGTGGGGGGGGGGTGTCACGAAAACCGTACAAACTGAAGTGATGATACAATAAAATGTGCTTTGTTTTTC
>JBBPBX010060240.1:0-21510 GCA_038048925.1 Garcialebias charrua
AGTCCAATGTTTACAAGGAACAACAGCGGCGCCGGAGTCACAGGGCTGCAGCACAACTATTAACTTCCAGTAAGTAGCTACTTAAAACATAGGTGACAGTGACTGGGAGGAAAAGGTCTTTCACAGTGTTGAAAGACAAGTGTGTCTGTGTCTCATTAGTGACTGTGGTGACAGCAAAACGCAACGAGGAGCGACACTTCATCAGCTAACACGCTAGCTTCAATGCTAACTAGCTCCCTGGTGGCTGCAACAGACAGAAGAATGTCAGCGCAGCTTTGAGCAGGATGGATTCACATTCATCATATTTTCAGGTGTGGAGCTCTTGAAAGAAGTAATGATAAAATATGTGAAAGATAATTAATTTAAAAAGAGTAGAGAAGATGTGATGATTAGTTAAAATGATTTTATATGTGTAGCACTTTGTTGCAGCTGTGGTTGTTTTAAAGGGCTTTATAAATAAATTATTATTGTAAAAAATGTTGAGGATCAATACTTATCAAAGTCAAAGTCAAAGTCAACTTTATTGTCAGATCTGCAATATGTACTGTACAGGACATACACAGGACCGAAATTGCGTTTCTCTCAGTCCCTCGGTGCAACAGTAAACATCTAAACATTGAAACACTGAAACATATAATAATAGACATAAGCATAAAATAGTAAAACTAACACTGTCCTGAGTTTTTTGCATAGTGGTATAAGAGTATGAAAATTTACACCAACTCTAAAACTAAAACATTAAACATTTAATGAACATAATACTGTCCTGAGTTTTTGCATACTAGTATAAAAAAAGAGTATAAAAAGTATAACTAAAATAAACTAAAGGTTTCTAGCATTGACATTTGCAAAGTGGCAAAGCAGCGTATGAGTTAATGTACACAGTATATGTATGAGGTAGTAGTTGATGTTGTTATAGAGGCAAAAAGTGGCATATGCAGTAAGGCACATTGGGCATCCCTAAATAAGACCGTTCAGAGCACACTGTATATGTATCAGCAGTGGTGTAGATATTAGAGTAGTGTAAATGTAAACAGTAGTAATTACATGTAAGCAGTAGTAAAAAAAGTAAACAGTATTAATAAATGTAAACAGAGAATGTAAACAGTATTATGATTATAGGCAGTGATGTAATACAAACATTAGTGCAAGTATGAGAAGTAGTGCAAACTGTATGAGCACATGACCGAGAGTTTAGTGAATAACCCGTTTGATGACACAGAGTCCAGTGTTAAAATCTTTGTGTTTTGTGGTAATGTGTGAGAAAGTTTTAGTGTTAAGGCAGTTCAAATGGGAGGGGGGGCAGAGCAGGCAGAGTGTTTAGCATCCTGACTGCCTGATGAACAGAGCTGTCTCTCAGTCTGCTGGTTCGAGCCTGGAGACTCCTCAGTCTCCTCCCTGATGGCAGCAGTCTGAAGCAGCTGTGTAGTGGGTGTGTGGGATCACCTGCCATGCAGTGGGCTTTCCGAGTGAGGCGTTTGCTGTGTAAGTCCTGCAGTGAGGGCAAGGAGGTGCCCACGATCTTCTCAGCTGCTCTCACAATGCGCTGGAGGCTCTTGCGGCAGGATGCAGTACATGCACCAAACCACACAGTGATGCAGCTGGTCAGGACACTTTCTATGGCACCTCTGTAGAAGGTGCTCATGATAAAAAAATTCACTGTATACAATTACATTATTGATATTTTGTATCTGCTACTGGAAGATTTTATTCTTAATAGGTTCTTAAAAAATGCTACAGATTTGTTGATAGTAAAAGGCATATTTTGAATGAATGTTACAAACGTGTTCATTTCTACAAAACAGTTAATAAAATACTTATAAAATACAATGAATTTTAAATGTTACAGATTGAGTTTAACATAAAAGAAATAGTGTTTTATGTTTAAATATCTAGCCTGGCCCTCGCCATTCCTACGCAGCTCCGCTCAATTCTCATTTCCCTTCACTGCTGGGTCTGGCATTTCTCCCATCCACAAGGATGTCTCCGGTAGGTTTTGACCGGACCAATCAGAGAACAGAAGGCGGAGTTTTGAACGACGTCGACTGACGTCGTCATTCAAAATGGCTGCCGCCACGAAGGAATTTTCAATAAAACAAGGTAAAAAACTATTATTTCTCTGCTGAGAAAAAATAGATTTCATAGCTGACGTTATATCAGAAGTGTTCCTGAGCAATCAGAGAGCAGAAGGCGGAGTTTTGAACGATGTCGACTGACGTCGTCATTCAAAATGGCTGCCGCCACGAACGAATTTTCATCAAAACAAGGTAAAAAACTATTATTTCTCTGCTGAGAAAAAATATAGTTCATAGCTGACGTTATATCAGAAGTGTTCCTGAGCTTAACAGTTCCTAAATCAATTCACGAAATGGTCAAATCTGCTGGATATTAAATAGTTTCGGTTTGATATTTTCCAAACAGCCTCGGGTGCGCTACGAAAATAAATGATAAAAAATCGAATTTTATCTCAAATGTTTCATCTAGGCCAACAGTCAGTAAATTAAAGACATATAATTACACACTGGTGGCAGAAAAAATATCCACCGAGTGGTTTCTGAGCAATTTATCTGATAGCCTGGACCTCGTCAGGCTAAACTAACAAAACTCTGCCTCCTGTTCTCTGATTGGTCCATTCAAAAATCTCCAGGAGAAATCGTTGTCTATGGCAGAGATGCCAGACCCTAGTCCAAAGCGAAGTGAAGGACATGGGTCTGGTATCAACCAGGCTATTAAATATCAGTTAATAAGTAATCCATTATGCCCCCTTGTTTAGGACTGGAACCAATCTCAGCTGCTTTTGTGTGAAGGCAGGGACACCCAGGACAGGTCTCCAGTCCATCACAGAGACAGACAAAGAGACAAACAACCATCCACACTCCCAGTCAAAGCTAAGAACAATTTACATTTGCACAGAAGAGCCAAAAAATTATTCAAACTGAGGACTCAAGTTCTTGATTGAGAGTTCTAATCACTACTGGTAATTATCAATAATAATTGATCATATTTACCAAGCTAAATCATTGTGTGGAGTCTTTAATAATACAGACCAGATCAGATGTGATCAGGCAGTCATATATTCACATGTATGTAAATGTATTATTATTAATACTATAATTAAAGTTGAACCATGCAAATTTGTTTGGAACGAACAAGTGGACCTTTGTGCCTCTTGGTCCCACTGAAGTAGCTCTCAGTCTCAAAAAGTTTGGTGACCCCTGCATTAAAGTATTTCTTCTCCTTGAAAACTGTTTTCTTTTTAAGCTTTAAGATTTTGGGAAGGTGTTGTACCAGATTACCAGTGACACTGACCACAGCAATCTATGAATACAAGCCAAACTGAAATTTAAACATTTAGAGGGGACCTATTTTGCAAAATTCTCATTTTGCCACTTGTCAAAATGACAAGTGGCAAAGATTGAACATATATTTTTTTTTACAAGAGTAATGAGTGTCACTATTGTACTGATTAATAGTAGTATTAAGACTACTAAATACATGCCATTTAAATCAATATTATTGCTGATTATTCTGCATAGTATATGCATGCAGTTTGGATAAACTTCCCTCTGTACATTTTGCATTACATTTCACTGTAACTTTGCCGACCCCCCCAAAATTGCTCTTAAAAAATTTCCCTGTTTATGGTTCCCCCAATAATGAGATGAAATCTACGCCCTTGCTTACAAATGTTCAAATGTCAAAGCTGAAGCTATCTGAGTATATTTCGTCCAAAAAGACACTATTTGATGTAAATAAAATAAAAAAAAGAAACTACAATAAAAAAAATATATGGCTTGGATATAAATATTTACCTTTAGTCAAAATGCAAAAGTTATTATTACCACTACAAATTTTCTCAAACAATCAAGTTATTAAAATAAACATACATATGTATATAACATTATATAAACTCTCATAAAGGTAGAATTAAGATAAATGCATTAAACACATTTAGCCTCAAGTCTTTCCTGTCAATCAAGGGGTTACTGCAGAATTTTAGTTCTTTGTTGTTTCAGCTAGAAGTTATTATTTTAACAACAGCCAAGTCGGTTTGTGAAGTGCTAAAGTTACCGTATTAATTTGTCACTGCACAAGTTTAGGTCAATATGACTTTCCGCTTCGTTTTGCCTCAATATTTGTTGCTCAAGAGCGTCACGTCACTAAACAGCTGACGTATCCCAACACGTGAGACTACAAAAATATAAGAAAAAAGCATTTTCAATAAATTGCATTACCTTATTGGCAAGCTCAACAAGATTTTTCATCTCTTCTTCTACATCCGCAACAAACTTCAGGTCTTTTCTGGAAGAAAAGTGCAGTAAATTTTAAATTTTGTGCAACAGCCCACTTGTTTTCATGAGCTCCAAGTTAATCGGAACAATGAAGCTAAGGAGAGTAAGATGTTTATAAAAAGAGGAATCGGTATCAAACCTGGCATCTTCTTTGAGGCTGTCGCTGTACACAGAGTTTGTGCGAACGTTGAAAGGGTCAGAAGAAGAGTCTATCTCCAGTGCCTCCGCCAAACGCCGGTTTCTTTCCAAAGTGGCGCAATCTTGATCACATTCAAGCCTGAAAATAAATGAACCATATATACTTTTAGGACGAACACAAAATAATCATTTATTTCTAGCTAAAACAAAGATATGAGGGGAAAAAAGGACCAAACTCAGCTCAGGGTCACATTTCAACAATAAAGATTTGATCCAAGTGAGATACTTTAAAGTAAAAAGGAGAAAAGCAACATTTAAATATTTTATTACCAATTATTAATAAGAATAGACTCGTGGAGTTTATCATAAGATCGCTGCAAGTGTTGCTTGAATAGTCACACAATATTTTCATAAAACATCTAAAAGCTGGATTTTTTAAAAACTTTTGCTTAAACTTATAATAACTACGTTTTTCTCTACCTGCTCTGTTTTAGCTCCTTCTTGGTGAGGAGTGGGCCGATCTCCATAGAGTCACCGAGCTGCATGTCGGACAGTTTACTGGCCATGGCAATGGCTGCATACCTGGAGGCCAAAAAGGTAGTCTTAACTGCAACGCTTTGGAAATGCCAAACCTGAACATACGGTGAGCAGAACCCACCTCTGATATGAACTGGCAGCTTCAGAGCACGCAACCGTTTCCTTTTTTCGACCGCAGCTGCACTGCAGAGCTACCTGTGAACAAAAAACAAAACACAAACTGGTGAGAGATCCTATCCTTTGACAGTGATCCTATGAGCAGCCGTGAGAGGTTTCATTATTTTATCCGAGTCAAACAATGATTAAAGCGACAGTTTTATGATAAGACGTTATCAGTGTTAGAAAAATTAGAAACAGTTAGAAACAGTTAGAAAAATTAAGTAGAATTATTCATTTTGTGATGTAGTTTGTGTATTACAGTTAGAAAATTAAGTAGAATTATTCATTTTGTGATGTAGTTTGTGTATTACAGTTAGAAAAATTAAGTAGAATTATTCATTTTGTGATGTAGTTTGTGTATTACAGTTAGAAAAATTAAGTAGAATTATTCATTTTGTGATGTAGTTTGTGTATTACAGTTAGAAAAATTAAGTAGAATTATTCATTTTGTGATGTAGTTTGTGTATTACAGTTAGAAAAATTAAGTAGAATTATTCATTTTGTGATGTAGTTTGTGTATTACAGTTAGAAAAATTAAGTAGAATTATTCATTTTGTGATGTAGTTTGTGTATTACAGTTAGAAAAATTAAGTAGAATTATTCATTTTGTGATGTAGTTTGTGTATTACAGTTAGGAAAATTAAGTAGAATTATTCATTTTGTGATGTAGTTTGTGTATTACAGTTAGAAAAATTAAGTAGAATTATTCATTTTGTGATGTAGTTTGTGTATTACAGTTAGAAAAATTAAGTAGAATTATTCATTTTGTGATGTAGTTTGTGTATTACAGTTAGAAAAATTAAGTAGAATTATTCATTTTGTGATGTAGTTTGTGTATTACAGTTAGAAAAATTAAGTAGAATTATTCATTTTGTGATGTAGTTTGTGTATTACAGTTAGAAAAATTAAGTAGAATTATTCATTTTGTGATGTAGTTTGTGTATTACAGTTAGAAAAATTAAGTAGAATTATTCATTTTGTGATGTAGTTTGTGTATTACAGTTAGAAAAATTAAGTAGAATTATTCATTTTGTGATGTAGTTTGTGTATTACAGTTAGAAAAATTAAGTAGAATTATTCATTTTGTGATGTAGTTTGTGTATTACAGTTAGGAAAATTAAGTAGAATTATTCATTTTGTGATGTAGTTTGTGTATTACAGTTAGAAAATTAAGTAGAATTATTCATTTTGTGATGTAGTTTGTGTATTACAGTTAGAAAAATTAAGTAGAATTATTCATTTTGTGATGTAGTTTGTGTATTACAGTTAGGAAAATTAAGTAGAATTATTCATTTTGTGATGTAGTTTGTGTATTACAGTTAGGAAAATTAAGTAGAATTATTCATTTTGTGATGTAGTTTGTGTATTACAGTTAGGAAAATTAAGTAGAATTATTCATTTTGTGATGTAGTTTGTGTATTACAGTTAGAAAAATTAAGTAGAATTATTCATTTTGTGATGTAGTTTGTGTATTACAGTTAGAAAAATTAAGTAGAATTATTCATTTTGTGATGTAGTTTGTGTATTACAGTTAGAAAAATTAAGTAGAATTATTCATTTTGTGATGTAGTTTGTGTATTACAGTTAGGAAAATTAAGTAGAATTATTCATTTTGTGATGTAGTTTGTGTATTACAGTTAGAAAAATTAAGTAGAATTATTCATTTTGTGATGTAGTTTGTGTATTACAGTTAGAAAAATTAAGTAGAATTATTCATTTTGTGATGTAGTTTGTGTATTACAGTTAGAAAAATTAAGTAGAATTATTCATTTTGTGATGTAGTTTGTGTATTACAGTTAGAAAAATTAAGTAGAATTATTCATTTTGTGATGTAGTTTGTGTATTACAGTTAGAAAAATTAAGTAGAATTATTCATTTTGTGATGTAGTTTGTGTATTACAGTTAGAAAATTAAGTAGAATTATTCATTTTGTGATGTAGTTTGTGTATTACAGTTAGGAAAATTAAGTAGAATTATTCATTTTGTGATGTAGTTTGTGTATTACAGTTAGAAAAATTAAGTAGAATTATTCATTTTGTGATGTAGTTTGTGTATTACAGTTAGAAAAATTAAGTAGAATTATTCATTTTGTGATGTAGTTTGTGTATTACAGTTAGGAAAATTAAGTAGAATTATTCATTTTGTGATGTAGTTTGTGTATTACAGTTAGGAAAATTAAGTAGAATTATTCATTTTGTGATGTAGTTTGTGTATTACAGTTAGAAAAATTAAGTAGAATTATTCATTTTGTGATGTAGTTTGTGTATTACAGTTAGAAAAATTAAGTAGAATTATTCATTTTGTGATGTAGTTTGTGTATTACAGTTAGAAAAATTAAGTAGAATTATTCATTCTGTGATGTAGTTTGAAGGTTATCATTGGTTGAACAAACTGTGAAATAAGGGGCAGATATAATAAGATTTCATCTTCTTTCTGCTCCCTTCATTTTATCCTACTTGTATTCTTGTATCTGATGAAACTGTCTTGTATTGTTCTTTTAAAATGAATGAATAAACATCAAATCAAATCAGTGTCTGTTCAGCTGTAAACAAAAACACAGAGCTGAACTTTTTTTTTTACAATGCTTGCTGTACCTTTGCAGTGCAGGTGGTGCGTGGGCAGCTGCTGCCTTTGTGACAAGTAGCTGAACACGGGTGGCCGCAGTCTGGACGAGGCAGCGTGCAGGGCTGCTGGCAGCCTCCATCAGGCAGACACTCCGCCCGGTGGCAGAGCCGTTTGCAGCGGTGCATTTCACAAGGCAGCAGCTTATTACAGGTCAGACCACAGGAAATGTCTTGCAGGTGACATGGGATGTTGCTGCGTTGCTGCGTATGAAAAGAAACTAGCGTAACTTAATTTCTTCTTTAATGAATAAAACAAGTCATGCAATTATGTCTGCAGTGCATTACCTCATGCTTACCCATGCACCATTTCTGAACAAGGTAGGTGCAGGGTGGACATTTGTCCTCGCTGTGGCAGTTGTGAAACACTAAATCAGAAGAAAATAACATTTAAAATGACCACGAAAAGCTGCAGAGTTAGTGATTATTGTTGTATGTTACCTGGATGGTCACACTCGTGTCTTCTTGTGCACATGTTTTTGCACTCAGGTGGTTTCGTGCCACAGGGGATGGGTGGGTACAACACGGTGAGTCCACAGTGACATGTCAGCTCATCAAAACCTGCCAACAGGGGGAGCCGTGACAGACTCAGTGACAAACACCACCACAAAGGCAATAATAATAATAATAATAATAATGATGATGAATTCAATTTATACCGCACTTTTCATTAATAAAAATTTCAAAGTGCTCTTTAATAAATAAACATATAGCAACTGCATATAAAAATCATATTAAAAACTTCAGATTAGATGGTTTTCCAGGACTGTGTGGCTTTATGTTGCTTTTGAGTCTGAGCTTATAAATAAACGAGTGCAGGACTTACTGGACTGCCAGCAGGGTTCACAGTTTCCACGGTGACAAGGCTCCTGGCAGCGGTGGAGGCCACAGTTCAGCTTGTGGCCACAGATCAGGGAGCACTTGTGCTCCACGTTCTGGACAAAAAAATAAAAAAAATAAAACTCAAATTGTGCCTATAAATAAACATTTTGTATTGTGTGCTACAAACTGAACAGATGAAATTTTAGGGGGAAAAAACAAGCAGTTGCTTTATGTTGTTAATGTTTTTTTTTAATAAGTTACTTATGTAGATTGTGAAGAGGATGGGTCCTAAGAGGGAACCTTGTGGTACACCATTGTTAACAGTTAGTTAACTGTCTGGAAGAAGTATAATTTATTAAACTATACCAGCAAAACCTTCAGCATATTGATGATACATCTGATATTACACTCAGCGGTCTAGTACGAGCTTGTATAAGAAACTGATGGCACAACTTTGAGCCAGATTTTGTTTGTACTCACAACACAACAAAGTTCTCCACACTTGTGTCGACCACAGGCGCGTTTCTTGTTGCAACGTTTCTCACATGTGAACACGAGCTCTTCTGAATCAAGATCACAGATGAAACGTAAAACAACTGGGGTATGAGGTTTAATTGCATCATTTCATATTTAGTTATTAAAATTGTACCTTCTTTTTGGATTTTAGCACATGGTACTTCCTAAAAAAACAAAATTAATAGATTTTTTTATACATATATTTGATGTTGTAAAACAAAAAAAAAATAAGTACGGTAATTAACGCCCTGCTGATAATGTTGCCCACCTTGGTTTTGGAGCCACAACGACACCTGATAGTGGAGGTCAAAGAGCACGGCCCGCAGCTGCCCTCGTGGCATAACTTCTGGCACAAATGGATGGTGTCTACAACAACAGAGGCTCATTATCTCATGACAAATTCTTAAAAACAACACAAGTGGGCTGAAGAAAATGCACATCCTGTTTACAGTACAAACAAACACAATAGACCACCAGGAAGACATGAGAACAGTTCTCTGAAAATAGATCCCAGTCAAAAACGTGAATGAAATATAGGATGTTGAAGTTAATTTAGGGAGCTCTGATGACTAACGGAGGAAAACGTCAGATTCAACACAATGTAGTCAGTTGTATAAAAATAAGTTGCACCTTACAGGAATATACAAAACCAAAAAACCTAAGGCATTCACGGTGCATTAAAAGGTGAGATTACAAACAATTTAACATTTAAAGACCGTGTAAAGTGAAATTAAATGTGTGTTTTTAGTTTGTCACAAGGCATAAATATGTGTTATTAATCACCCATATAAATCTGACTGATTAAAAACATTGTTTTCCTTATAAAATTAAGTGTCAAAAATCATGAAAAAACATGATTTTGCCTTGCTCTGAAACGGTGGGGGCGTGTCAGCGCGTGGGCGTGGTTTCAGCGCAGTACTGCGCCCATGTCCTGCCCCCTTCAGAGCTGAGCTGTGTGGGGAGGCATACGGGGGAAGCAGAGATCCACCTGCTCCGTTTTTATCTGAGTTCTGGCTTCCAGCAGCTTCTTTTTCCAAGAGTTACGCTGTTTTTAGTGCACTAACAACTCTGGTTATGTTTTTAAAGTTGAGGACACATAACTCCGCTGTTATAATCAGCGCTATTTTAGAAGATGAGCGGACTCGCGGTCCGACCCGGTCACATCGCATGTGGGGTCTGTGTTGGTGATTAAAATAAAGAGTAATCACGTTGATAAGTTATCTCATCTGTGTCAGCGGAGTCACGGCGTTTCACGGCGCGCGTGGCAGGATTTCAGCTTCACGCGGATCGCCTCTCACACACACACACACGCGCACGCGCGCGCGGGGGGGCGGAGGTGCGCGGAGGTGCAGGTGGCATGTGGTCGCTCCAGCAGCACGCCTGGGTTTTAGAGTACTGGAGGGAGACGGTCGGTAGCGAGTGAACGGCTCCACCGAAGAACGCATTTATACGGCTGGAGCTGCAGGGGGTGGGGCTTGTGACCGCGTGACGAAACGCGGTCACATTTAAACCACGCCTAAAAAATCCTGAAAGAGAAATATGTTTATACACAGTTTGATCTATAACTCCAAAATTAATTGAGCTACAATTTTGAGACTTTTTACTCATTTACAAGATTACAATTACATGACATTTATAATGTTTATTGAAGAAAATGTTGAAATTCACTTTACACGGTCTTTAAATTCTCACAAACTGTTTAAGATTTCACTTCACACTGTATAGTTTACAATATTGTTGGAAAACATCAAGGACATATTTTGACAACTTTAACTCCAAGACTTGTTTGCCTTCTTAATCTTTGGAATAGCTTTGTGAAATGTGAAGCTCAGTTTTTTTTTTGGTATTAAGTTTCAGGTTGAAATTCACAAACTTTCTTTAAAGACCACAAAAATGTGGCGACAACGTTTCTCCTCACCGTTGGAGCCACAAGGTAGGGGGTTGTTACACGTCTTCCCACAAGAGGGAATGGGATCGGTGCAGCTACGTCGTTCAGAGTAGCCCAGCTCCAGGAGTTTGGTCAGCGGGGTCTGACTGCAAGGACACGTCTTCACCAGGCTCGGTGAGCGGGGGCACGGCTGGCACGGCCCCGAGTGGCACACCTGCTGGCATCGGTGAGCTTCACAACTCAGCATCCTGAACAGAACACAGTTATTAAAGGAACAGCCTTATTTAAGTAAAAGCCTGTGTATTCTTTCAACATAAAAGTCTTTAGTGATGTAGAGTCACTTACTTTGAGCAACTTTTTTGACAAGAGAAATGTCCTGAACCATCAAATGCCTTTTTATCTGTGCCACATGGGACTGTACGAGTCGTGACTCCACAGTAACAAACTACATCCACACAGAAAATAATCATTTTACAAACATCAGATCATACATTTCAGTTATTTACTGAATATTTTTACAGCACGGTTGAGCCGCGGTGAAAAAACTCACCCTGCTGAACTTGCAGCTGGCAGGGCTGGCACGTCCCGCTGTGGCACACCTGCGTGCAGGTGTGATCGCCACAGTTGAGTAAAGCTCGGCACTCGTCGTTACACCGGAGTGCTGAAGCCTGGCTGCAGCGCATCGGTTGGCTAACAATGAAACAATAAACGTATCAAACCCAAAACAACAAGCACGCTGTGACAAGATCAAACACTGGAAGGTGCAACAATAAAAAGGCTGAGCCGCATCGAAACGACCTCGTCTTTCCACAGACGCAGGATCTGGTTACAAAGGCAGGACACTGAGGGCAAGGTCCAGGGTGACACAAGCTGAGGAGACACACAGAAGAGTCGACATGAAAACAAAAGCCAGCGTCCCTTAAGGTTTATATGTGGACATGTTCAACAATATATGATACATTTATGGAAGCATCTAGTCTACATTTACAATAAAGCTGCAATTTACTGATGTTTTTGTTTTATTTCCAAAATAAAATTTCATCTTGAAGATTCATTTACTGTCAGGAAACTAACAAAACTTAATAAAAACTTGGCTAGGATGGTTTTTAGACAAGTGGAGTCAGTAAGTAAATAAATAACGAATCAAAATCATAAATAAGAGTCGACGTATTTTGATTCAAGAAAAAAATAATTGGTTTACAGATATAAATGAGACACATTAATGCATCTAGGAAGAGACGCACGATATTATCAGCATGTATCGGTCGATATTAGCAATTAAGTTAAATATCGGACATTCCATCAAAACAAATCATCGATATGAAAGGCTTCTGTTTAAAGTTAATTTTTAATTTAAGAAAATGTCAAGTATATATATTAATGCACTACTGCTTATGCACTTTTCACTTGTAGCTTGTGAACAGGTTGAGTTTAGATTTGTGAAAATGTACTAATTTGCACTGTTCGAGTGTTGTCATTGTGTTAGAGAGAGTAAGCCATGTAATCTCTGTAAATAAAAATAATTATCGGTTTTGGTATCGGTTATTGGCCAAATAAGTTTTAACATATCAGCACATCTGTGCTCGTCATGGATTGTCCATAACGAACACCATGTTTAAGCATAAGGGTGTCCATATGTGCTCTTGGCACCAGGACACCCTAGGTCGCAGTTCGATGATCGACTTTGTTGTCGTCTCATCTGATCTGCGGCCGCATGTCTTGGACACTCGGGTGAGGAGAGGGGCGGAGCTGTCTACTGACCACTACCTGGTGGTGAGTTGGCTCCGATGGTGGGGGAGGATGCCGGTCAGACCTGGCAGACCCAAACGTATCGTGAGGGTCTGCTGGGAACGTCTGGCAGAGTCTCCCGTAAGACGGAGCTTTAACTCCCACCTCCGGGAGAGCTTTGAACACGTTCCGAGGGAGGCGGGGGACATGGAGTCCGAGTGGGCCGTGTTCCGCGCCTCTATTGTCGAGGCAGCTTATCGGAGCTGTGGCCGCAAGGTTGTTGGTGCCTGTCGAGGTGGCAACCCTCGAACCCGGTGGTGGACACCGGCAGTGAGGGATGCTGTCAGGCTGAAGAAGGAGTCCTATTGGGCCTTTTTGGCTTGTGGGACCCCGGAAGCAGCTGATAGGTACCGGCAGTCCAAGCGGCATGCGGCTCGGGTGGTTGCTGAGGCAAAAACTCGGGCGTGGGAGGAGTTCGGAGAGGCCATGGAGAATGACTTCCGTACGGCTTCGAGGCGATTCTGGTCCACCATCCGGCGTCTCAGGGGGGGAAAGAGGTACGAGACCAACACCATTTATGGTGGAGGTGGCGTGCTGCTGACCTCAACTCGGGATGTTGTGAGTCGGTGGGCGGAATACTTCGAAGACCTCCTCAATCCTACTGGCACGTCTTCCACTGAGGAAGCAGAGCCTGGGGACTTTGGGTCGGGTTCTCCGATCTCTGGTGCTGAGGTCGCCGAGGTGGTTAAAAAGCTCCGCGGTGGCAAGGCTCCGGGGGTGGATGAGATTCGCCCGGAGTTCCTTAGGGCTCTGGATGTTGTAGGGTTGTGTTGGCTTACGCGACTCTGCAATATCGCGTGGACATCGGGGGCAGTTCCCTTGGATTGGCAGACTGGGGTGGTGGTTCCCCTATTTAAAAAGGGGGACCGTAGGGTGTGTTCCAACTATAGGGGGATCACACTCTTAAGCCTCCCTGGTAAGGTCTATTCAGGGGTTCTGGAGAGGAGGGTCCGTCGGATAGTCGAACCTCGGATTCAGGAGGAGCAGTGTGGTTTTCGTCCTGGTCGTGGAACACTGGACCAGCTCTACACCCTCAGCAGGGTCCTGGAGGGTGCGTGGGAGTTTGCCCAACCAGTTTACATGTTTTGTGGACTTGGAGAAGGCATTCGACCGCGTCCCTCGGGGGGTTCTGTGGGGGGTACTCCGGGAGTATGGGGTACCAGGCCCTTTGATAAGGGCTGTTAGGTCCCTGTACGACCGGTGTCAGAGCTTGGTCCGCATTGCCGGCAGTAAGTCAGGCTCGTTTCCAGTGAGAGTTGGACTCCGCCAAGGTTGCCCTTTGTCACCAATTCTGTTCATAACTTTTATGGACAGAATTTCTAGGCGCAGCCAAGGTGTTGAGAGGATCCGTTTTGGTGACCTTAGAATCGCTTCTCTGTTTTTTGCAGATGATGTGGTCCTATTGGCTTCATCAGCTCGTGATCTACAGCTTTCGCTGGAGCGGTTTGCAGCTGAATGCGATGCAGCCGGGATGAGGATCAGTTCCTCCAAATCCGAGGCCATGGTCTTGAGCCGGAAAAGGGTAGCATGCCCTCTCCGGGTCGGGGAGGAGGTCCTGCCCCAAGTGGAGGAGTTTAAGTATCTCGGGATCTTGTTCACGAATGAGGGAAAACTGGAGCGTGAGATCGATAGGCGGATAGGTGCAGCGTCCGCAGTGAAGCGGGCGCTGTACCGGTCTGTCGTGGTGAAGAGAGAGCTGAGTCAAAAGGCAAAGCTCTCAATTTACCGATCGATCTACGTTCCCACCCTCATCTATGGTCATGAGCTTTGGGTTATGACCGAAAGAACAAGATCTCGGATACAAGCGGCTGAAATGAGTTTTCTCCGCAGGGTGGCTGGACTCTCCCTTAGAGATAGGGTGAGAAGCTCAGTCATCCGGGAGGGACTCGGAGTAGAGCCGCTGCTTCTCCACATCGAGAGGAGCCAGTTGAGGTGGCTCGGGCATCTGGTTAGGATGCCTCCTGGACGCCTCCCTGGTGAGGTGTTCCGGGCACGTCCCACCGGGAGGAGACCCAGAGGAAGACCCAGGACGCGCTGGAGGGACTATGTTTCTCGGCTGGCCTGGGAACGCCTTGGGATTCCCCCGGAGGAGCTGCTCCAAGTGGCTGGGGAGAGGGAAGTCTGGGCCTCCCTACTTAGGCTGCTACCCCCGCGACCCGACCCCGGATAAGCGGAAGAAGATGGATGGATGGATGGATGGATGGATATCAGCACACTGGATATCAGTCAAAAATCCAATATTATGCATCTCTACTAGGAAGAGTAAAGTCTATATGTGGAGAAAACTGTTCTGTTTTTCTACACATGCATCAGATATTTAGATTTTATTGACTGTGCAGGTCTGATTGCCCAAACTATAGTTTATAAGCTTCAAACTCCCAGGTCATCTGGACAATTCCTTTTTTGTTCGCCCTCCATCTGAAGGGCTTCAACAATCTGAGAAGTCACATACAAACTGTTTTCCCCACCAAGCAGTACACTCCTACAGTGGGCCAACAGTTTGCTGGTGATAAGATGGTTTCTGGGGTCTTTCTTGACGTCTTGAACCACTTTGGCTGTGGGTGCCTGGGAGGAGTTGACGAGGGAGAGGACAGCCCCCAGAAACCATCTTATCATCAGCAAACTGGTTGATCCACTGCAGGAGTGTACTGCTTGGTGGGGAAAACAGTTTGTATGTGACTTGTCAGATTGATGAAGCCCTTCAGATGGAGGGCGAAACGTCTCAACAAAAAATATACATAGCTGATACATTTACCAGTCTTTTGTTCAAGCACCTCCGACCAATTAGGTAGTTTTAATAATAAAAAAAAGAAAACAGCACAACAGTTAAAATAACTAAATCGGTAAAATGGTGTTTTCAGCATCTTATCTGAAAATCATTCATCAATACAGTAGTTGGTGGACTTTTCAAGTCTTTTAGCAGCGTTGCATTTATTCCTGAGGTATAAATGTTTTCACAGCTCACATGTTACAGGGGTGGTTGCAGTCCACTCCACTCCTCTTCTTCCCACACATGTCCCCACAGCTGTGGGGGATCTCAGTGCGCTGCCACTCAGGGTTCGTCACTTTACCTGCCAATCAAAAACAGCATGAAAAGCAAATGTCGGTTTTATACAAAACAGTTTAGATCTGTGACACAATGACACATTGCTGCTTTTAGAAGACGTGCTGAAGGAAAAGAGCCGTGTCTTTTTGGACCAATGGAACCAACGCTCACCACAGAAGCAGGTGTAGGTGGTCGGCTGTTTCAGGGAAACGTTCTGGCAGGCTGGACAACGCCAGCCATCAGATGAATCTGGAAAAAAACAAAAACACAGATTCACCTCTTGTCCAGTTTTTACAAATAAAATTTATCTAATGATTAAAGCAAATCCACTTGATCAGCAGTGAATCAGGAGAACTCAGGAACAGGAACAAAACAATGTTTTTTTTAATTATTTTTCCCCTAAAACAATACCAAGCAGCTCACAAGGGATGAAATGTCAACGTGGTGCTAAACGGTCGTACCATCCGCCTGTGAAGCCGCCGGTGATCGAGCCCATTTCTTGATGCAGTTCAAGTGGAAGACGTGGAAGCAGCTCAGGCAGCTCCACACTGGGGCCATGACCCGAATCACGTCGCAGCACACCATGCACTCGTATTTCTCCTCGGACAGCTGTTCAATCAAACATCCTGCGGAGTAAAAGAGGGCAGAGGTTCAGAACAGAGCCGACAAACAGACGTCTTGAACCAGAACTCGTTCTGGTTGAGAGATAATCATGTAGAGCCACAACAATAAACTTGGTAACAGAAAATGTTATGATAAAAAAAAAAACATTGTTTCTGTAATTATTTTCCCAACAAAATACAGCCCCATTCGGTTCAAGCCTTTTAAATGTAAAAAATATATATTTAACCTTTTGTGATACTGAAATTTAATCAAACAAAATAAGTGAGCTAAAGAAACGATGTTAGGATTTACAAAACCAAAATGGACAGTTTAGTTTCCATGTTTATTTTTGACAAAAATGAATGAGATGTGAATTACAAACTGGATTCCAAAAAAGTTGGGACGCTAAACAAATTGTGAATAAAAACTGAATGCAATGATGTGGAGGTGCCAACATCTAATATTTTATTCAGAATAGAACAAATCACAGATCAAAAGTTTAAACTGACAGAATGTATCATTTTAAGGGAAAATATGTTGTTTCAAAATTTCATGGCGCCAACAAGTCCATTTTTACCACTGTGTGGCATCCCCCCTTCTTCTTACAACACTCAACAGACGTCTGGGGACAGAGGAGACCAGTTTCTCAAGTTTAGAAATAGGAATGCTCTCCCATTCATGTCTAATACAGGCCTCTAACTGTTCAATCGTCTTGGGCCTTCTTTGTCGCACCTTCCTCTTTATGATGCACCAAATGTTCTCTATAGGTGAAAGATCTGGACTGCAGGCTGGACATTTCAGTACCGGATCCTTCTCCTACGTAGCCATGATGTTGTGATTGCTGCAGAATGTGGTCTGGCATTATCTTGTTGAAAAATGCAGGGTCTTCCCTGAAAGAGATGACGTCTAGATGGAGCATATGTTGTTCTAGAACCTGAACATAGTTCTCTGCATTAATGGTGCCTTTCCAGACATGCAAGCTGCCCATGCCACAAGCGCTCATGCAACCCCATACCATCAGTGATGCAGGCTTCTGAACGGAGCGTTGATAACAACTTGGGCTATCCTTGTCCTCTCTGGTCTGGATGACATGGCGTCCCAGTGTTCCATAAAGAACTTCAAATCGTGACTCATCTGACCACAGAACAGTCTTCCATTTTGCCACACTCCATTTTAAATGACCCCTGGCCCAGTGCAAACGTCTGAGCTTGTGGAGCTTGCTTAGAAATGGCTTCCTCTTTGCACTGTAGAGTTTCAGATGGCACGGTGGATTGTGTTCACTGACAATGCTTTCTGGAAGTATTCCTGAGCCCATTCTGTTATTTCCTTGACAGTGGCATTCCTGTTTGAGGTGCAGTGACGTTTAAGGGCCCGGAGATCACGAGCATCCAGTAGAGTTTTACGGCCTTGACCCTTACGCACAGCGATTGTTCCAGATTCTCTGAATCTTTTGATGATGTTATGCACGGTTGATGATGATAACTTAAAAGTCTTTGCTATTTTACGCTGGGTAACACCATTCTGGTATTGCTGCACTATCTTTCTGCGCAACAATGGTGGAATTGGTGATCCTCTTACCATCTTGGCTTCTGAGAGACACTGACACTCTGAGAAGCTCTTTTTATACCCAATCATGTTGTCAATTGACCTAATTAGTGTTAATTGGTCTTCCAGCTGTTCGTTATATGCTCAATTTCCTTTTTCCAGCCACTTATTGCTACTTGTCCCAACTTTTTTGGGATTTGTTGACACTGTGAAATTTTGAATCAACATATTTTTCCTTTAAAATGTTACATTTACTCAGATTAAACTTTTGATCTGTCATCTATGTTCTATTACGAATAAAATATGGACATTTGCCATCTCCACATCATTGCATTCAGTTTTTATTCACAATTTGTTTAGTGTCCCAACTTTTTTGGAATCCGGTTCGTAAAAAGTTTCAATAAATAGCACCACCCAAAGTAAAAACAAGCCATTCTGATGTACCGTACTTTTCGGGGTATAACACGCAGTTTTTTTGACTAATTTGAATGTCCTGCGGGTTATACGCCGAAGCGTGTTATTTATGGATTTTTACAATTTATTGACAATAATTGGACAAAGCGTGTTATACACAGGAGCGTGTTATACCCCGAAAAGTACGGTAACTTCATATTATACCTCTAGGTTTACTTCAAGTACTGATCTAATGTGGGTTCTGACCCACTGAAAAACAGAAAATATGACATGAGAGCAGTGAGTGGGTTCATGAGATCTATTTTTTGCCTTCTGCACATTCGTATGCAGAAATGGCACCAACCTGTTTGTGTCTCGTTGCTCTTGGGCATCTTCTCTGAGCTCCACAGACCTGGCTTGTTCAAATAGTTTGTTCTCCTCCCTCTGCTCTGAAAAGGTTTGTGTGCTCCTGAGCCAGGTTCCTGAGATGATCGGTTCCAGTCAGAGCCACCCTGGTAAGCAGTGCCGCTGTCTGACCTCACCTCGTCTTGAGAAGGTTTAGGTGGTTTGATTGGTCCTTGCCGTCGCTTCACATCACTGGGTTTTTTCTGGTGTTCATTGTGTTGAGGTTTGACACCGGATTTACTCTGTGGAATTCTCTCATTGTTCTCTGAAGCCGAGTGTTTTTCTTCTCTGATAGTATGTGACCTTTGACCTGTTGCAGTTGTCTGGTTCTCCTTTGTTTGACCACTTTTTTCACTCTGTTCCCCCCTCCTCTGCTCCCGGCCACAATTTCTGGGTTTTTTAACCTGAGCACCCTGCTCCTGGTTGGTTTGCTCCACATCTCTGCTAACGCTTTCTCTCCTCCAGCTAGGTCCATCCATGGGATTTGTCTGGAAACCACGTCCATACCTTGTACTTGCATCATGCTGACCAATGTCACCATCAGATTTTGGCCTCCAGGGACCAGGACCACAAAAATGTCCATCTAAATTTCTATTTCCTTCTCTTCTTCCTCTACCACGGCCTCTCCTTCTGGATGCATCTTCTCTTTGATGGCAAGGAGGGTTATACTCTGGATTATTTAAATTACTATAGCCAAATGGGTGTTTAAAGCCTTGATTGGGGTTTCCATTTGGTTGAGAGGGATCATAGCTATAACTACTCAGGTTTCGGTCATTGTTGTGTCTGTGTCCTCCTCTTCTAGACTTATGTTGATGTTCCGTCACATCCGGATTGAATTCAGGTGGGTCTGCAAAAAGAAATAGTGACAGTATTAATACAAATGAAAGGCTAAAATTCAAACTGACTAAACCCAAAAACAGTAACAACAAATATTCAACACTTAAGTATAAATGTTTTAGGATCCCACTTAATAAAGGCTCTTTAATAAGTTGTGTTGATACAACACTGGTTCACCCTTGGAGTTTAGGAACATTGTATGACGAGAGACAGCAGGCGCAACTGCCACGAATTGCGCTCGGCCCTGCTGTGTATGACTGAATGATTAACAGGTAGTGTGGATTAAAAAGCTTAAACAACAAACAAAATCAATCCTCTGAACACCGTTTGGCAATGATAGAAAACAAGCAGAAAAAATATAAAGTCAAACTTTAGTTATTTAAATACAAAGAAATCTAATTTGATGATTAACTTACAAATCATTAAACATAAAGTGAAGTTCATTTCAATTACTGTATATCTAATTATAATCCAATTGATCAAAAAAGGTAAATCTGGTCCTCTGGACCATGTGATGGAGATATGTTGACATATATCAAGTTCACACGAGAAGATGTAAAAGATGGCAGGCTGGCTTTCTTGGACTGTGAGGTCTCAGTTATACTTCGTATAGCTCGCCCTTTAGCTCCTATTGGATATCTTCCCCCGCGACAGCGTCATACTGAATAACCTTTTAGTCCACGCCCACCTACAGTGTGGGCCCGCCCCGTGTGCATAAAAGTCCACCACACGGAAGGAACAGCCTCTTTTCATCATTCACCGTGATACAGATGACCTGTCTACACCTACGACTCTACATCTACTTCAATCAATCACCTTTATTTAACCAGGTAGAGCCCGTTGAGATCGAGATCTCTTTTACAAGGGTGACCTGGTCAAGTGGTCAGCAGCACTATCTTCGATAGTAAGAATGTGCACGCTGTGCTTCGGAGTATTCCTGCAGGACTTTGACCCGCACCTCGCGTGCGTGCATTGCCTGGGACCTCGTCATGGTCTGGACCACCCCTGCCGCATCTGTGCTGGACTGTCCGCCGGCGAGCGGGAGCGCCGGGCCGCTCTGCTTGAGTTAGCCCAAGAAGGCGCGCGCCCCTGTAGGGACGAATCTACGGGGGGAGCGAGAGGCCGCCCTGCACGGGCTAGCCAGAGAATGCACGCGGTCACGGAGGGGTGAGTCCCTGGAGACACAGGATACTCAACCGGACGAGCCGGACTGGTCGTCCGAGAGAGCGAGAGGCCGCCCTGCATGGGCTAGCCAGAGCTGCTGCACGTACTGCCGGCCATCATCAAAGAGGCTGCAGAGACTAAAGGTTTGGATGTCCCAGTGCCGCCGCCGCCGAAGTACGACGACATGCTGAGAAGGTTTGGCGCCACTTCGAGTCGACGCGTGGACCCAATATGGCCACGCTTCCCGGGCGTACTGATGTACAGGACGGAGGGCACAGCAAACCCTGCAAAGATGAAGGCACCCCTGTTGGCTTAGCAGAGGGTTTTTGGCGCCAAAACGGGGAGGCTGGACCAGAAGCCCGCCCCATCCGGTAAGCTAGACCAAACAGTGCTACAGCTAGCTAACCGAGTGTTATGCCGCAGCAGCAGACAACAACGTGGCGCTGCTTGCGTTCCACATGTCCAAGCAGCTGGAGAAAGCTGAGCTGCCGGAGCCGATGAAGAGCTCGCTCTGCACGATGGCAGACGTGACTCTGAACCTGTGCGCCGCCTGCCTGTCCCGCTCCACAGGGTGGCTAACCATGATCCACCGCGCCATCTGGCTACGCCAGGCGCCGAATATGTCGGAGTCTCTAAAGAAAGAGCTACTCCAAGGAGCGTTCTCATCGGAGAACTTGTTCGGGACAAGTCTGAAGGACTTTAAAGAAAAGTCCAAGATGGCAGAGGTGTCTGAGACTGTGAAGATCCTGATGTCTG
>JBBPBX010060241.1:0-10485 GCA_038048925.1 Garcialebias charrua
AGCCTTAACTACCACTGTGAAGCCTAAAGTGGAACAGACAACCCCAAATCCCAAAGCTTTAGAGACAACTACGATAACTGTCGATCCAACGTGTACAACAGCTCAAAATATTGAAACAACTAAACAAACCACAGAAGTTTTAACTACCTTAAGTGACTACCCTTATGATATTTCTGATCCTCGTAAGGGAGGATTGGATATGATTAGAGTAACCAATTTTAAAAACAATGTTAAACCTCTGTTTAAACCATTTGTACAAAGATTTGAAATTAATCCTGGTGTTGTCTCCCCTAGAGCGGGAGGGACAAGACATGTTAGAGTTGTCTCCCCTAGAGCAGAAGAGACAAGACCTGTTAATGTTGTCTCCCCTAGAGCAGGAGGGACAAGACCTGTTAAAAGTGATGAACTTTGGGAATTAGCCAATCAAAATACCTGGTATTTATGGGCACTGTATACTTCAAAGGAATTGACTTCAAACGAATGCATTATATGCACTAAAGTTCCTGGTTCATTACCAATAGTAATTTCAGAAAAATACAATTCACAACAATGTGCCAAAGAACAAAGACAAAAATGTAAAGAAACTAAACCACGAAGCAACATCAAAACAAGCATACTGATGTTTTTCAAACTTCCAATGTGTGGAATAAAATGTAGGCTTCTATATGGAGCACAGAGAATTCATAATTATCTGAATATCTATCGTGGATATAAGATCCAAGAAAAATGTGCTGAGTTTTCAATTAAAACTGATCATAATGGACCACCAACAAGATATAAAATAGATTATGATGCTGAATATGAATGTTTTACAAGTGGAGGATTCACAGGCGATCAAGGAATCAATGTAGGAAATACGACAGTGAAATGTAATGTGACCTGGGTTTTTTCTTGGTTTCCACATGCAAAAATGAATCCAATCTTTTTCAATACACCTGTTTGGTATGAAAACCCTGAACCTCTAAGTCAAGAATGTGAAAACATAACCATGACAATTCCAACAATGTATCTATTCGGTGACCAAAGCTTTCCTATTGCTGATAATTATTGGATGTGTGGAGAAGATGTTTTGCTGAATATTTTGCCACCAAGATGGGTTGGATTGTGTGCAATGGTTCGAATGAAAGTGCCAGTGACAATGTTACATGACCGAGTGAATGAGTTAATTAAATTGGACACAAATGAATATAGGAAGAGAAATAAAAGACATGATGTTTTGGATAAAAATGTATATTTAAACACAATAGGTCAACCCAAAGGAATTCCATATGAGTTCAAAGCAAGGGATGAGATTAAAGCAGGGGTAGAATCTATCCTGCCATGGATAACAGTTAATAAAAATGTTGAATGGATTAATTATATTTATTATAACCAACACACCGTTTGAAGCACCTGAAGGATTCAGTTCTCTGTTGTCCATCCATCCGTTTTTTATTAAAATAAGTTGGACTGTCTCTTTGACATTTTGATCACTGGTGTTATTTTGACAAATTAGCACAGTTGATTTGGAACGTGACATAATGCGAATAACACATCTAACGCTTCTCTCTTTGTATTTTTAATTTATTTTTTACAGTGTTTTTTTTAATGTATTTATTATGTCTGAACTGTAGCAGGAGTTCCACTGAGGACGCGGAGCCTGGGGACTTTGGGTCGGGCTCTCCAATCTCTGGTGCTGAGGTCACCGAGGTGGTTAAAAAGCTCCGCGGTGGCAGGGCTCCGGGGGTGGATGAGATTCGCCCTGAGTTCCTTAGGGCTCTGGATGTTGTGGGGTTGTGTTGGCTTACGCGACTCTGCAATATCGCGTGGACATCGGGGGCAGTTCCCTTGGATTGGCAGACTGGGGTGGTGGTTCCCCTATTCAAAAAGGGGGACCGTAGGGTGTGTTCCAACTATAGGGGGATCACACTCTTAAGCCTCCCTGGTAAGGTCTATTCAGGGGTTCTGGAGAGGAGGGTCCGTCGGATAGTCGAACCTCGGATTCAGGAGGAGCAGTGTGGTTTTCGTGCTGGTCGTGGAACACTGGACCAGCTCTACACCCTCAGCAGGGTCCTGGAGGGCGCGTGGGAGTTTGCCCAACCAGTTTACATGTGCTTTGTGGACTTGGAAAAGGCATTCGACCGCGTCCCTCGGGGGGTTCTGTGGGGGGTACTCCGGGAGTATGGGGTACCAGGCCCATTGATATGGGCTGTTAGGTCCCTGTACGACCGGTGTCAGAGCTTGGTCCGCATTGCCGGCAGTAAGTCAGGCTCGTTTCCAGTGAGAGTTGGACTCCGCCAAGGTTGCCCTTTGTCACCGATTCTGTTCATAACTTTTATGGACAGAATTTCTAGGCGCAGCCAAGGTGTTGAGAGGATCCGTTTTGGTGGCCTTAGAATCGCTTCTCTGTTTTTTGCAGATGATGTGGTCCTATTGGCTTCATCAGATCGTGATCTACAGCTTTCGCTGGAGCGGTTTGCAGCCGAGTGTGATACGGCCGGGATGAGGATCAGTTCCTCCAAATCCGAGGCCATGGTCTTGAGCCGGAAAAGGGTAGCATGCCCTCTCCGGGTCGGGGAGGAGGTCCTGCCCCAAGTGGAGGAGTTTAAGTATCTCGGGGTCTTGTTCACGAATGAGGGAAAACTGGAGCGTGAGATCGATAGGCGGATAGGTGCAGCGTCCGCAGTGAAGCGGGCGCTGTACCGGTCTGTCGTGGTGAAGAGAGAGCTGAGTCAAAAGGCAAAGCTCTCAATTTACCGATCGATCTACGTTCCCACCCTCATCTATGGTCATGAGCTTTGGGTTGTGACCGAAAGAACGAGATCTCGGATACAAGCGGCTGAAATGAGTTTTCTCCGCAGGGTGTCTGGACTCTCCCTTAGAGATAGGGTGAGAAGCTCAGTCATCCGGGAGGGACTCGGAGTAGAGCCGCTGCTTCTCCACATCGAGAGGAGCCAGTTGAGGTGGCTCGGGCATCTGGTTAGGATGCCTCCTGGACGCCTCCCTGGTGAGGTGTTCCGGGCATGTCCCACCGGGAGGAGACCCAGAGGAAGACCCAGGACACGCTGGAGGGACTATGTTTCTCGGCTGGCCTGGGAACGCCTTGGGATTCCCCCGGAGGAGCTGCTCCAAGTGGCTGAGGAGAGGGAAGTCTGTGCCTCCCTACTTAGGCTGCTACCCCCGCGACCCGACCCCGGATAAGCGGAAGAAAATGGATTGATGGCTGTATTATGAGAATGAAGTTGAAATATTACGAGAATGAAGTCATACTAGAATAAAGTCAAAATAATATGATAATGAAGTCATAATATTACGAGAATAAAGTTATACTATTATAAGAATAAAGCCGTATTACGAGAATAAAGTTGTACAAGAATACAGTTGTAATATTTCCAGAATAGACCTTTTACTAGTTGACGTCATCACGCAAAGCTCGCCTGAAACGAGCGTTCTGATTGGACAGCAAAAAGCCGAAACCGGATGCAGGGGGGTAGGAAGGAGCCGAGGAGCTTCGTAATGATAGAGAGTACCGTATTCTCCGGCGTATAAGTCGCACCTTTTTGCCTACATTTCTAAGCCCTGCGACTTATAGGCCGGTGCGACTTATACGTCAATTTTTCCAATATTTTGGTCATAATTTGACTTTGGTAAAAAACTCAAAAAAAACCTCAATTTTGGGCAAAACACCAGTTCACGTGAGGTGCGACCTATAGGCCGGTGCGACTTATAGGCCGATGCGACTTATACGTTGATTTTTCCATTTAATTGGGCATAATTAGGTTGGTGCGACATATACTCCGGTGCGACTTATACGCCGACGAATACGGTAGTAATTTAGAAGCTTGGTTTCTTAAAATAGTGGACAACGACTGGTCAAAATGCCTGAACATTGTGCCGCGGATACGAGAGGAGGTGATTGTGTGCGCTGATGGAAAATGGGGACAACTTTTTTTTTCTGTGACATCATGTCACCGATGCTCCCAGCAAAACTGTGCGAATAACTTACAGAAACAGAGAAATGGCTGAAATGTTTTTAAAGTCAGACCTCAAATAATGTTAATAAAACATGTTTGTCTTGTGGAAACTACTACTGTATATTTTTTCAACGCAGAAAGAGTTCAAATGATAACAGCTAACAGTGCAGTGGTCTGTTCATTTTTATAGAGCTGCACAGAGTGTTTGATGCTATTTTACTCACCTGTTATTTCTTCAGGGGGGTTGAAGGAAGAATCTCCTTGCATGTCGCAGGTTGAAACAGGTTGAAACTTCAACACAGGCAGTGGACTGAGGAACAGCGAGGTCTCGTAGAACTAGCTAGCTGCTAGCTTAGCAACTGTCCAGTAGCATTCTGCTGCGGGAGGTTGTTCTCTGTTTTGTCTGTTTCCCATATCCAAGATGTAATGTTGGAACGTAATCCACGGAGCTTGGACCATTAATGGCCATGCCAGATAAAAAAATGCTGATTACACACGTTGGTGCTTTGTGTCGGGGTGAAGTCCTGCCGGCGAAGCGCTTGAAGCCACATCTTCCTTCTTTTAGTCGCTTTACTCGACTTTCCTAGAGGGACGTTGTAAAACGAACAAGTCTCACCTTTTTCTTTTACTCGTTTACGTTGCCTGAAACAATTATAAACACAATAAAAGTCATATTTCCTCACCGCGACCGTTGTATGACTTTTTTCTTGTATTATTATTTTTTTTTCTTAGCATGGTCCAATAATCTATCGTAATAAACAGCAGAAGCTGCAGCAGATTTAAAAAAGAATATCTCATCCTACCAGAACAGGGATAACTACATCCGCTCCTGTAAGATCCTCCCTGATGGAAGGACCTTGATTGTTGGCGGCGAGGCCAGCACGCTGTCCATCTGGGATTTGGCCACGCCCACTCCTCGCATCAAGGCAGAGCTAACGTCGTCCGCTCCAGCCTGCTACGCCCTGGCCATCTCACCTGACAACAAGGTCTGCTTCTCCTGCTGCAGCGATGGCAACATCGTCGTCTGGGACCTCCACAACCAGACGCTGGTCCGGTAAGAACCCAACAACCCAACCCCAGGACCTCTTTGTAAAAGAGATTAATAATCTCAATGGATTTCTTTCTTGGTAAAATTACGGTTTAAATAAATAAAAAATCAGGTTTGTTGGAAATACATTGTAATAACGTCAGGAGGGAATAGGGGAAATTAGTAATAATGATAAAAATAGTAACAAATGAGGAGAAACTGGTGGAATAACCAGAATGACTCCAAGAATTTGGTAAGATAGGAAAACAGAAGAATGGAGAGAAGGCGTTGATTTTTAGGTGTATGAGGCATGTGTGTGGGTGGGCTGAGGACGTAGGTGCTGCAGGGAGTGAGGATTTAAAAGACTCATTTTGACACCTCCAGCAGAAAAGAAGCCCAGAAACACACACAGGAGACAGAGTCTGCAGGATTTCTGTACTACTTGCAGGTGTATGTTTGAGCTCAGAGTTGTTTTTGTGCGTCTCATCCTGCAGGCAGTTCCAGGGCCACACAGACGGGGCGAGCTGCATCGACATCTCCAACGACGGCACCAAACTGTGGACCGGAGGGCTGGACAACACGGTCCGCTGCTGGGACCTCCGAGAGGGACGGCAGCTGCAGCAGCACGACTTCACCTCACAGGTACAAAACATAATAACTCGCACACAAACACAGGCTGATGCGTTGCAACTTGATTTGATGCAAAAGGTAGAAACACACCTGGTCATATGTATTCAGAGAAGTGCACTGAGAAAATGTAGGAAATACAAATATACATTATACTAGTCCCCTGGCAGAGATAGATTACAGTATGAACAGCAGCTCACCTCACAGGTTTACACACAAACATCGGACTCTGACTCTTCTGCCACTGTCGGGCTGATCGAGCTGACCACTGTTGTCAATTGAGTTTCGATCCACCATGTAATGACTTTCTCGGCTTCTTTTATTTTCCTACATCTACCATCTTCCTTTCTTTCAATTTCACTCTTTTATTTAATCCCATCTGTATTTACCTTACCCTCCTTAACTTCCTTACCTACCCGTTTCCCCTCGACGCCTTAATCTCATCTTGGATGTCCAATCATTCCACTTAATACCTCACTCCGCTTGCGCTGCCTTCATTCATTGTTCTCTTCTTTCAATCAACCTTATACTCCGTTCTATCGTTCTTCTTTCCCTTTTGCTTTATCCCGTCGCTTTATTTCCAGATCTTCTCTCTGGGCTACTGTCCGACGGGCGAGTGGCTCACGGTGGGGATGGAGAGCAGCAATGTGGAAGTCCTGCACGTCTCCAAACCTGACAAGTACCAGCTGCACCTCCACGAGAGCTGCGTCCTCTCACTCAAGTTCGCCTACTGCGGTACAAACACTAAACACACACACGACGGGGAATTTCTGCAGCCATACTGGTTTTCTTGGCTGTCTCTGGACGCTCTGTAACATGCGCCATGTTTATCTACAGGAAAGTGGTTCGTGAGCACAGGAAAAGACAATCTGCTTAATGCATGGAGGACACCATATGGAGCGAGTATCTTCCAGGTGAGGGTTGAGCAGCATGGTTCTGCTCTGTGCAGAGTTTATACAGGATCAAATGCTAATTTAGATGCAGGTTTGGACTTCAAAGCCACCAGATTCTGAGTTGAAACAGATCAGCTTCCTGTCCCTAATTCTAAATTTGCCTGGCACACACACAAATGTTCTTGCATTTGTACTTTGTGTGGACTTTGCATCAACTTCCATTCTTTTTTCATTTTTTATTATTATTTTTATTAGGGTTGATCTTACTATGGACACATCAATACACTGAGTACAATACTGACAAAACATTGCACAAAGATAAAAATTACAATCAAGCAGTTTCAGCCCTCTTTTTATATTATCCCCCAACCAAAAAGGAAAATTAAACATTATAACTGAGAAGAAAAATAAATAAATAAAATAAATAAAAATAAAATAAACCCCAACCCCCCCTCCCCATCTCAGCTCGGAGTCAACCTGATAGAAAAGAGAATAAATAAATATATCATTTTACAGATATGGCTACTCATATTGATACTCAAATCAGAACTACACAACAGGCACCTTCAGTTGGGCAGAACTTTCAAGTTTGAAAAGTAAGAAAGAAAACATTGCCATTTTTGGTAAAACTTTTGTGTAGACCCTTGAAAGGTGTATTTGATTTTTTCGAGCTTCAAAAAGACCAACATGTCTTTCACCCAGAGGGATATTGAGGGACATTTATCAGACGTCCAGTGTAATGCCGGTTACCCACCGGACCCATGTCGGGCGGCTGAAGCGGCCGGTTTACATTGAAAGTCTATGTGGAGACGCGTCGAGGCGCGGCGAACTGTGAAGCGGCGCGTTTTGAGTTTTTGAAGCGGCGCGCCGGCACGCGGCAGTTCCTTTCCACGCACGCGCGCGTCCGAAACAACCTACGCGTTGAGCAGCGTCGAGCCGCCAAAGTCTCAAAAGTTGATGTTTTTGCGGCTCGACGTTGCTCGACGCGTCCAGCAACCAATCGGGAGAGCCTCTGCTATGTGATGACGCAACGACAACGGGACTTTTTTTGGACTTTTTAAACTTACCTCATCGAGCCTCCATGAATTGGAACCAGACTCCGGTAAGAATCTTGGCATTTTAAACAGTTGCTGCTGTCCGCTCAGCGTACGATCACCCCAAACATAAAAAAAAAATTTAATCTCAACAAAGACTGTCGGAGCTGCAGTCGGCTCGTAGAAAACTCACTCCAGTAGAAACGGGGGTCACGTGCTGCTGATTTTATCTGCCAGCAGCATGAAAACACAACAACTGATGACCCTCTGCCTCCCCCTAGTGCGCGTCATCAGACGCGTCCCAGTGGGTGCCCGGCATCAGTGACAAGCGGCCAAAAGGGGGCGGCAGGAGCGTTCTGACAATTTAGGTGGGTACCCGGCATAACAGTAAAGTACGTCTAGCCAATAAAGATGTAAAAGCAACAATTTCCCTTTGAGCAGAAGTTAGCACTAAAGTAGGGCTGAGGATACCAAATATGGCAACAAGTGGACAAGGTTGCAGACTTCCATTCATTTCTATAGCCTAACCCTGACCCTAAACCTAACCTTTATTAGTACAGGCCTAACCCTGACCCTAAACCTAACCATTACAGTATTAGTACAGGCCTAACCCTGACCCTAACCACCCAACGAGACTTATCCTAATGGGAATCGGGCTTTGGTCCCTACAAGGAGCAGTTGGTCTCTCCGCAATGTAGGATTTTTTGCAAGATTGGTCCCCCACAACGTAACCTGAAACAAAAGTGCACACATACATATATGAATGTTATAATTGGACCTAGGCTGCTACCCCCGCGACCCGACCCCGGATAAGCGGAAGAAAATGGATGGATGGATAATTGGACCTTGAGTTCAGTTTCTTTATTTGAGTAGATGTGGAATTATGTACATGCAGGAATTCAATAGCTGAGCCTGTCCATTTGAGTGTGAATTAAACTAGAGAAGATGAAGGTCCATTTAAGCCGAGCTGTGTGTTTTTGTGTGTGTGTCATATTTGTGTAAGCTGCAGTGGGCAGCAGGGTTGGCGGCTCCTGTCTCTCCCCGTGGACTGAAAGAAGCAGCGGTCTCTCTTTGTTATCCAAATGCCAAACGTTGCTTCTGCCAAACAGCTCCCTCACTTCACCGTGTTGTACAGAGCTGCTCTTCTCCTCCTCCTCTTCCTCCTGAGTTTATTGCTATCCTTTCTTGTTTCTGTCTCCTTGCTTCTCTTTAAAGCTTCACTCCTTGGAACTCCATTTATTATCCTTTCTTCCTCTGTTCTTTTTTATGTTAATCCTTTTCTCCTAATCGGTTTGAACTTATTTTCTGACTTTCTTTGGCCTTTTTTTTCACTTTAAACGTTCTTTTCCTTTTGTCTTCCTTGTAATATGCAGTATTTTTTTTCTTGCTCTTTTGGACAATTTTTATTTTATTATAACACATATTGCAACAATCGCAACTAGAAATTGCATTTCCTATGTAAATGCAGTGTGACTTTTTATTGCAGAAGAGCTTGCTGAAAACTGCTTATAAAGCAGAAGCTTACTTGAAAAATATTAATAGCTGAAACTTGGACAGATGAAGCTCCAAGATGTACAAAAAGCAGAAAACAAACAAAATGTGGTACATGAGGTGGAATGAAATTGTGTACTCATTGTCCCATCCATCCATTATCTTTTACCCGTTTCTTCCATTTTGGGACACGGGGGTCGCCGGTGCCCATGTCCAGCAATCACAGTGCGAGGGGCGGGGTACACCCTGGACGGGTCGCAAGTCCATCACATGGACACATAATGACAAACAACCATTCACTCTCTCACTAACACCTAGGGACAGTTTAGAGTCACCAATCAGCCTAACATGCATGTTTTTAGTCTGTGGGAGGAAACTGGAGTACCCAGAGGAAACCCACGCATGCACGGAGAGAACATACAAACTCCCCCCAGAAAGGCCCCAGGACCGGGATTTGAGCCGGCAACCTTCTCGCTGAGAGGCAGCAGCTCTACCAGTTGCGCCACCGTGCTGCCCCTCAATGTCCCAGTTATACTCAAAAATAGCAAAAATATAAAGTATAAAAAAAAGAAACTGTATACTGTACAAGAATCTAAAATATACGCTAAACTTTAATAATATACGGTAATATAATAAAGTGTATTAAACAGAATCCTGAAAATGAGTCTGTTGTAAGCAGATAGGTATACAGTAGTCCCTCGCTACTTCACTGTTCATTTATCGTGGACTCGCTCTTTTGTGGTTTTTCAAAATATGATTGGACATGACACACAATTGGCTGATTGATGGATGAGCCACATAATCGGCATGGAATTTTTATTTAAAGAGGAACTAAACACTGATCCTTACAAACACAGGTTGAGATGGTAACTTCTCCCCCTAAGCAGATTCAAAATCACCCTCAAAATGGGTGTGTCGAGAGACAAGGAGGGGAGGAGGTAGAGTTGTGCTTTTGTCCACGCCTCCACCAGCAACAACCTAAAACAAATCAAACCTCTAGCCAACAACATACACCAAGCAACAACAAAGGATAAACATGTAGATGTATTTATCTATTCCACCCATTCCATACAAAACCAAAGGCTCAAAAAAATGGGGAAAAAAAAGAAAGAAAAAAGCGTTTGCCAGGAGTGAAATGTGGCACTTCCATATAAGGTATGAATGCTGCAGGACCTTCTCATCTCTGCAGGGGATTGGCTGTGCTTGAACCACTTCCGTGACGTCAGAGTGAGAAAACACGTCACAGTGAGAATCCTAGACCAATAAGAAAATTAAGGTGCAATTCCTCTGTTCAACCCATAGGGGTTACCGTAAACACATTTTTAGACCGGGGTTTAGTTCCTCTTTTAAAATAAATAACTTTAAATTATTTAGCACCTGCTGCACATTTGTGCAGCCCAGAGCTGCAGAAAAAGCTTCCTCCTGCATCTTTGTGCAGCCCATACTCCAGGATAAGCATC